>OY992889.1:6507376-6639876 GCA_963921405.1 Cepaea hortensis | reverse complement strand
CCTCCAAAAGAATCACTTTTCCTAGCTAACATCTTACAGGAATGAACAGTTATCAGATTTGTCATATCGTCTGTCTTCCTTTGCCTTGAGCCCAGTATTTTCCCGCTTGTATCCCCAGGTGCGTGTGACAAATTGACACATCAAGAGAAGTAACAAGATGCCAGTATGCGCCACAAGCCTGGTTGTCTTGCTAGTTGGAGCAGCACATGTCTTACATTCATCTGCTTCCAGCTGTCCCTATTACTGGGTATGTCAGCCAGCCTTTGATGCTGTCTTAACTTGAAGATTGTGTGGTCTTTATAACCTGAGGTTCTGTCAACTTGAAGATTGTTAAATCTTTATATCCTGAGATGCTGTCTAAACTTAAACATTGTGTAATCTTTATACCCCGAGATGATGTCTTAACTTGAAGATTGTGTAATCTTTATACTCCGAGATGCTGTCTAAACTCGAACATTGTGTAAACTTTCTACTCTGAGATGCTGTATTAACAAAAAGATTGTGTAATCTTTGTACCCCGAGATGCTGTCTAAACTTGAACATTGTGTAATCTTTATACTCTCTGATGCTGTCTTAATATGAAGATTGTGCAATCTTTATACCCTGAACTGCTGTCCAAACTTGAAGATTGTGTAATCTCTATACCGCGAGTTACAATACAAGGTCTCAACTTGACCATACGAAGGGTAGACACAAAAAGTCAAGTAACTGGAGTGGAGATAGTAGAATTGGGAAATGGCGGGCCACACGAAGGGTAGACACGAAAAGTCAAGTAACTGGAGTGGAGATAGTAGAATTGGGAAATGGCGGACTACACGAAGGGTAGACACAAAAAGTCAAGTAACTGGAGTGGAGATAGTAGAATTGGGAAATGGCGGACTACACGAAGGGTAGACACAAAAAGTCAAGTAACTGGAGTGGAGATAGTAGAATTGGGAAATGGCGGACCACACGAAGGGTAGACACAAAAAGTCAAGTAACTGGAGTGGAGATAGTAGAATTGGGAAATGGCGGACTACACGAAGGGTAGACACGAAAAGTCAAGTAACTGGAGTGGAGATAGTAGAATTGGGAAATGGCGGACCACACGAAGGGTAGACACGAAAAGTCAAGTAACTGGAGTGGAGATAGTAGAATTGGGAAATGGCGGGCCACACGAAGGGTAGACACGAAAAGTCAAGTAACTGGAGTGGAGATAGTAGAATTGGGAAATGGCGGGCCACACGAAGGGTAGACACGAAAAGTCAAGTAACTGGAGTGGAGATAGTAGAATTGGGAAATGGCGGGCCACACGAAGGGTAGACACGAAAAGTCAAGTAACTGGAGTGGAGATAGTAGAATTGGGAAATGGCGGGCCACACGAAGGGTAGACACGAAAAGTCAAGTAACTGGAGTGGAGATAGTAGAATTGGGAAATGGCGGACCACACGAAGGGTAGACACGAAAAGTCAAGTAACTGGAGTGGAGATAGTAGAATTGGGAAATGGCGGACCACACGAAGGGTAGACACGAAAAGTCAAGTAACTGGAGTAGAGATAGTAGAATTGGGAAATGGCGGACCACACGAAGGGTAGACACGAAAAGTCAAGTAACTGGAGTGGAGATAGTAGAATTGGGAAATGGCGGACCACACGAAGGGTAGACACGAAAAGTCAAGTAACTGGAGTGGAGATAGTAGAATTGGGAAATGGCGGGCCACACGAAGGGTAGACACGAAAAGTCAAGTAACTGGAGTGGAGATAGTAGAATTGGGAAATGGCGGACCACACGAAGGGTAGACACGAAAAGTCAAGTAACTGGAGTGGAGATAGTAGAATTGGGAAATGGCGGGCCACACGAAGGGTAGACACGAAAAGTCAAGTAACTGGAGTGGAGATAGTAGAATTGGGAAATGGCGGACCACACGAAGGGTAGAAACGATGAGGAGCCATCTTCGCAGGTACAGGCCCGCCAATGTGCTGCAATAAGCCGGTGTTTTTGTGAATAAATGTTTTTATCTACCAGACTTGTAGTGTTAGTTCTGGTTGTCTCCAGACGTCCTGCGATTAGCAGGTTTTATTGTGAGATAAGTTGACGAAGTGGAATACATTATCACCGCCTATCATTTTGTATCAAATCTTATTGTGTTCAGTAAAGATTGTGACTGTTTACCAATCAATTTTTAGTGACCAGGACTATGGAAAAATCTGTTTTCTACAGGGATGCGAGTGTGAGGCTAACACTGTAGTATGTCAGAACCTAGAGTCCATCCCGCCGCAGAGAACCGGAGATGACGTGCTGAAAGTGACAAGATTAGTGTTTACGGTGAGTACGTCATGACTACCATCCAGCCCTAAAGTCATAGAAACTGTGGGAGGGGAGGGAGAAACCATCATACCACCCTTGGGCATGTCACGTGGTTCTGTCTCGCCATAGCCTGTTTGCATTTGAACTATTGTGTAACTGTCTAAACGTCTCTGTGTAACTGTCTTTAACTCTGTACGTCTCTGTGTAACTGTCTTTAACTCTTTACGCCTCGTCTTTTCGCCAATGTTACCCTGTATGTGATAATGATGACCCTGACAATATGCTTTTCCTACAAAGTGAGACCCTTTCAAAACTAGATCATCGCTTCCACACACAATTTCGTGGTGCAGATATCTTACTAGATCATAGCTTCCACACACCATGTCGTGGTGCAGATATCTCACACACACCATCATGGCTTCCATACACCATGTCGTGGTGCAGATATCTTACACACACCATCATCGCTTCCATACACCATGTCGTGGTGCAGATATCTTACACACACCATCATCGCTTCCATACACCATGTCGTGGTGCAGATATCTTACACACACCATCATCTCTTCCATACACCATGTCGTGGTGCAGATATCTTACACACACCATCATCGCTTCCATACACCATGTCGTGGTGCAGATATCTTACACACACCATCATCGCTTCCACACACCATGTCGTGGTGCAGATATCTTACACACACCATCATCGCTTCCACACACCATATCGTGGTGCAGATATCTTACTAGATCATGGTTTCCATACACCATGTCGTGGTGCAGATATCTTACTAGATCATCGCTTCCATACACCATGTCGTGGTGTAGATATCTTACACACACCATCATCGCTTCCACACACCATGTTGTGGTGTAGATATCTTACTAGATCATCGCTTCCATACACCATGTCGTGGTGCAGATATCTTACACACACCATCATCGCTTCCACACACCATATCGTGGTGCAGATATCTTACTAGATCATGGCTTCCACACACCATTTCGTGGTGTAGATATCTTACATACACCATCATCACTTCCACATACCATGTCGTGGTGCAGATATCTCACACACACCATCATCACTTCCACACACCATGTCGTGGCGCAGATATCTTACACACACCATCATCGCTTCCACACACCATGTCGTGGTGCAGATATCTTACACACACCATCATCGCTTGCACACACCATGTCGTGGTGCAGATATCTCACACACACCATCATCGCTTGCACACACCATGTTGTGGTGTAGATATCTTACACACACCATCATCGCTTGCACACACCATGTCGTGGTGCAGATATCTTACACACACCATCATCGCTTGCACACACCATGTTGTGGTGTAGATATCTTACACACACCATCATCGCTTCCACACACCATGTCGTGGTGCAGATATCTTACAAACACCATCATCGCTTCCACACACCATGTCGTGGTGCAGATATCTTACTAGATCATGGCTTCCATACACCATGTCGTGGTGCAGATATCTTACACACACCATCATCGCTTCCACACACCATGTCGTGGTGCAGATATCTTACTAGATCATGGCTTCCACACACCATATCGTGGTGCAGATATCTTACTAGATCATGGCTTCCATACACCATGTTGTGGTGCAGATATCTTACACACACCATCATCGCTTCCACACACCATGTCGTGGTGCAGATATCTTACACACACCATCATCGCTTCCACACACCATATCGTGGTGCAGATATCTTACTAGATCATGGCTTCCATACACCATGTCGTGGTGCAGATATCTTACTAGATCATCGCTTCCATACACCATGTCGTGGTGTAGATATCTTACACACACCATCATCGCTTCCACACACCATGTTGTGGTGTAGATATCTTACTAGATCATCGCTTCCATACACCATGTCGTGGTGCAGATATCTTACACACACCATCATCGCTTCCACACACCATATCGTGGTGCAGATATCTTACTAGATCATGGCTTCCACACACCATTTCGTGGTGTAGATATCTTACATACACCATCATCACTTCCACATACCATGTCGTGGTGCAGATATCTCACACACACCATCATCACTTCCACACACCATGTCGTGGCGCAGATATCTTACACACACCATCATCGCTTCCACACACCATGTCGTGGTGCAGATATCTGACACACACCATCATCGCTTGCACACACCATGTCGTGGTGCAGATATCTCACACACACCATCATCGCTTGCACACACCATGTTGTGGTGTAGATATCTTACACACACCATCATCGCTTGCACACACCATGTCGTGGTGCAGATATCTTACACACACCATCATCGCTTGCACACACCATGTTGTGGTGTAGATATCTTACACACACCATCATCGCTTCCACACACCATGTTGTGGTGTAGATATCTTACACACACCATCATCGCTTCCACACACCATATCGTGGTGCAGATATCTTACTAGATCATGGCTTCCATACACCATGTTGTGGTGCAGATATCTTACACACACCATCATCGCTTCCACACACCATGTCGTGGTGCAGATATCTTACTAGATCATCGCTTCCACACACCATGTCGTGGCGCAGATATCTTACACACACCATCATCGCTTCCACACACCATGTCGTGGTGCAGATATCTTACACACACCATCATCGCTTCCACACACCATGTCGTGGTGCAGATATCTGACTTTGCTGTGTCTGGACAAAGTAAGATACAAGATGAAGTTTTAGTCACTGACTATCGCAGCCCATACGTCATAACCTAGTATATGTGAATTGAAAGTATGCCACACCCCTACAGACATATGGCCATATGAAAATACCCTTCTTGTACAGCCACTAATTGGTTTGGTTAGGAAAGAGCCATCTTAATTCACACTGACTCCCCCCCCCCCCACACTAGACGTTCAAATCCCCTCTTAAAGATCACGCAGGGACAATCTTAACACAGCGCACGAACTCCGGAAAACCTATAAAGATAAAATGTGCGTATACAAGAATCACATACACTATGAACATTCTTTTAATGGGTAGGTGATTTAATTTTGTTATTCATACTGAGATTTTGGATGTCCATCTTTCCAGGAATAAAACAACGCACATGCGGAGTCTCCTAGTTCTTAGCCTTTATTCGATAAGGCCAGGGGTTGATCTACTGCTCTCTAATCAGGGCGGAGAATACAGTGCTCTGATTTTATATTTTGTAACAATAATCACCGCGATTTCTACTCTCTCTGCCCAAGTTATACCAGAACAACGTGCCTCTGTGCTACGGGTGTACCCTAATTCTACAGTCAATGAGTTGAATGGGCAAACATGCTTTCAACATCATGATTTCAGCGTAGACATCTAGAGAGATTAACATCGCATTAAAAATACGAATTTTCAAATATTAGTTAATTAGTCGCGGTTCCACTTCACGGCAACGGGTGGTCCCCATTATGCTTCGTTCCTGTGCCACTGCATATCACCCAAAATGCTTCTCACTGCGCTATGTGAACAGTGGAATAGACAGGAGTATCGGCAAGCCAACAGCCCGCACGGGTACACTGTGCATAATGCGGCCGCCAGAATGCCAACACAAAAGTCCTCCACGAAAAATACAGTTCATCGTCGATGGAATCGGCGATCACCAGAAAGACTTCATTGACCCTGGTTTTATCCCATATGGATCGGTCTCTTTCCGCAGAGCGACCAACCGAAAGCGCCGCACAAAGCACGAACTCAGTAGCTACAGCGACGACCCCCATGAGTCTCCGAAAAAATGCACACGTGAACCGAAAAGGCAAACCAATCAATTCAGCAACAGCCGACCGCCATCGTTCCGAACATGCAGTTCACGCTGCAAATAACCGCGGACAGATTAAAAGCATTAGACACGAAATTCACAGCTCACAGTTTCGCGCCATGCACTCACTCAGTAGCACGGTGACGGAACCATGCACTAACAGTCCAACATTAGGAAAATGCGAATGCAAACCGTAGCCACAAGCGTAAACACTCTAGAGACCTTAACGGTTTAAATGCCTATCCGCCATTTTGGTGACAGGAAGTCATTTCAAATATTATGTATATTCAACACTTTTATATGACGCGGAAGGTTGAATTTGAACAAGCAATCAGAAAGTCGAATAGAGACCCTGGAGATGTGGATATTAGTTAGTTAGTCGACAAATCATTATCATTGCACATCGAAACATTCGTCTTTAAGTGCTCGGATCCCCTCCTCAGTAAATTCTCCAATCTTCTCCAAAACAAACCAACAGAAGCCATACAAGAAACCACAGAGAAACCGCAAGATGAAAACCAAGAGACCGAGCCTGAACCACAAGATAAAGCCAGCAGCCCAACCACGACGACGCACGAGACATCCAAGGGTAAACCAGTATCCCACCAGACATCTGAAGAAAACTGAGATGAGCACCCTGATGACGACGCGGAGAGGCCCCGGGGACCTACCTTGGAGGAGTGCCTAGAATCTGTAAAATTGCTGGCGATTAAAGAGGAACTTGGGCGCAAGGAATCCAGAATCCACTGGGCAGAAAAAGAAACGAAGAAGCCCAAGAAGCTCAGGGGGAAACCGATAGAATACCCAGACATACATTATCACTCTGAGTCCGGCCTCGAGTACTATATAGATGACGGAGAGATCATCCCGTGGTTGTCCACGGAGGAAGACTGTGAAAGGAAACATAAACTCTTTACCGAAATAGAAAGCAGGCACAAGGGGGGAAATAGAATCAAAAAGCTTCTACAAGCAATACACACAAAAAGAGGCACAAAGACCAAATAAAAAGTCCTTATAAGGACTACAACCAGGCAAGCCAGACGAACCAGGAGCCTGCCCCAAAAATGAAAACCACAATAGGAGACTGGCAGAAAGGATAGCCGCCGACCAACCCCCCAGCTGACGTCACAGACACAAACGCTTATGTAACCGGTCGGAGGGAGGACTCACTCGTAATAGCGCACAAGACAAGAAACAGGGCTAAACACCCACAAAAACCACGGCTCTCAACAATAACCACCGCTGAGGAAGCAGGTTAGACAAGACCGAATTTGGATTTCTTTTTTCGAAAATTGGAATTGGAATTGGAACTCAGTAAATACAGCAGCCTTTAGCGACTGACGACACCATTTCTGTGTTGGTTTATTAATCCTCTTTGGTTTCCCGCGTAGTGTTCTTGTTTGGCCACGCCTCTTTTAATTTGCTGTTCTCGCATCTTGTCCATAGTTGTAGATTCACAGTCATCTCTTTGATAAGCAGAAGAATATGTCGTAGTTTATGGAAACAAAACCAGTCAAATACAGAGGTTCTAGAAAAACTGGGAATAAAAAGAGAGTTCATTAAAGAAATAAACACGAGGCAAGTGAAATATTTCGGGCACTTTAAAAGACATAACACTCTTATAAAAATCATACCGGAGAGTAAGGTTGAAGGCAAGTAAGCAAGAGGTAGACAACGATACAAGTGGGAGGGTAATATCAAGAATTGGACGAACAAGAATCTGACAGAATGTACAATCAAGGCGAGAGGATGACAATGTTATAGAGTTCCATTGCAGCCAACCTCCATTTCGGTGACCGCAACTGATTGATTGATTGATTGATTTAGGAATCGACATCACAGCATTCGGGGCATTCCCATAAGCGCTCCGTCCCTATCTTCAGCAGCCAGCGAAGAGTTCCAACACTAATAGTACCAGTAGCAATCTGATTATATGTCCGTCTCGCCTTTCCTCTGAGCGTCGAGCGTCGGCCAGATCCCCTCGTCACTCCTCGCTGCCTCATTCTTGCCAGACTATGGTGATCCATTTGCTCCTCCGAGGTGTACACGTGCTCCCACAAGGCCGCAACCACGTCTGCCTTGTCATGTACCAATACTCCACCAAGTTCTGCAGAGCCAGCCAATCTGTCCGCCTGTTCATTTCCCAGCACACCGGCATGCCCCGGAGAAAAGATCCAGGCGATGCTTGTCACCCGTGACCTCCGAACGAAGCAAGCCACTTCGCACGAAGTCTGCACGTCCTCACCCTCGTCAGCATGCTTTCTGAGTCAGTTACAATCACGATGTGTGTGTGAGTGTGTGTGTGTGTGTGTGTGTGTGTGTGTGTGTGTGTGCGTGTCGTATTCTCCATCCAGCGGAGAGCCGCAGTGACTGTCTCCACCTCCATTCTTAAGCTGGATGTTGTGGTATCATATGCCAGGCTCTCCTGCCCCAAACGTCGACCATTGGCTTTGGCTATGAACCCCCAGCCACTTCTCTCACCTCTTGACACCGAACCATCTGTGTAGATAATCACATCACCTGAGCGACCATTATCCTGAATTAGTTGCTGGATTTCCACTTCCGTGGCCGCTGCTGGCCACTCCCTGCACTCCCGGCTTAATGTGATTATAACTCTGCACAATTCTGACTGCTCCGCTGGCACTCTGACCCACTCCTCTCCACGCCTAATGTTCTCCAAGGGGCACACCTGTCTGATCGTATCCTCCGCCTGAGCCATCCATGATTTCCCTCTTATCAGTCGCTGACCCTTAACTGCGTCCAGCGCCTCAAGCAGTGGGTGGTCTGTGTCTGCAGCTACTCTGAGGTATGCCTTCGCCTGCATCACCTTGAGCCTACCAGCAACAGTCGGCAGACCAAGGATGTAACGCATACACACTACTGGGGTGTCTTTAGTGCATCCCAGAATGACCCGCATAGCTTCGTTCTGCAAGCGCTCTAACTTCACCAGCAGACTCTTTGAGACAGTAAGCAGACCTAATCCATAATCAATTACTGAGAGGATCAAGTGCTGGTATAGTGTGAAAAGCATTCTCTACTCTGTGTCCATTGCAGCCATAGTTTTAAGTGCACTGAGTCCCTTTTGAGATCTTGTCACAACCGACTCCATATGGTCCTTGAAGGATAGGCTCCTGTCAAATGTGATCCCCAGATACTTCAGTTTGTTCTCTCTGCTGACATTTCTACCATCTATCGCGAGGCTTGGGACATCAGCTCTCACAATCCTGTTGTCCAGAGAGCACCACAAAACCGCCGCCTTTTCCAGGTGGATGACAGCACTCATTTCTGTGCATCAGTCAATCACTTTATCTACTGTCGCCTGTAGCTCCTGGGCTGTTTGCTCCCTATCTCTCCCCTGCCTATATGCAAGAATATCATCTGCAAATGTTAGTATTCTTCCAACCCCTGGTGCTTCTAGGTTTGCAATCTTGCTCGTATACACATTAAAGAGCACCGGTGAGACTGCAGATCCCTGTGGCAGTCCCAGGGTTAAAATATGTGGCTCTGAGGTCCATGCACCCAGACGGAGAGCAACCCAACCAGAGTGCAGGACGGCTGCTATCCAGTTCATCAACCAGGGATTAACCCCCTTCTCCATAAGTGCGGTCATCAAAATATCAAATCGAACTCTATTGTACGCATCCTCGAGATCAAGCGCTGCCGCCATCGTTTCCTGTTTACTCTGGAATCTCTCATAAACGTCAAAGGCAAAAGTGGCTGCATTTGACCAGGTATCTTTTCCTGGCTTGTAGCTCCCCAGGCCTCCATTGCAGCCAACCTTCATTGTGGAGACGGCACCTGATTGAATGAGAGTAAATGAAAATTAACGAGTGACCTCCCATTGCATTATTTACTTTCAGCCCGGGCCTGGATAGATCAGACGTACAACTCCCGCCTCTGGCTCAAACAGATCAGGTTCGTCTCATGGTGTTCACTGTTGGCACATTTACAAAAATAAGACAACGGGTGGTATACTCCAACACCTTAGCCATCTTAGGGGAGGAGATTAGGCGTCTAGTCTTCTCAGATAAGGCGAAAACAAACAACACGGGAGACCCGTGTACCGTTGCGCTAGAAATCTATCGGCATTCTAGATGGAACGGGCAGCTGTTCATGTAACATGTCTAAATTAGAACAGCTAGCCACAAAAAAATGTATAGGATTCTGCTAGACACAATTACAACATGTCTAACTTAGAACAACTAGCCACAACAAATCTATAGGATTCTGCTAGACACAATTACATCATATCTAAATTAGAACAGCTAGCCACAACAAATGTATAGGATTCTGCTAGACACAATTACAACATGTCTAAATTAGAACAGCTAGCCACAACAAATGTATAGGATTCTGCTAGACACAATTACAACATGTCTAAATTAGAACAGCCAACCACAACAAATGTATAGGATTCTGCTAGACACAATTACAACATGTCTAAATTAGAACAGCTAGCCACAACAAATGTATAGGATTCTGCTAGACACAATTACAACATGTCTAAATTAGAACAGCTAGCCACAACAAATGTATAGGATTCTGCTAGACACAATTACAACATGTCTAAATTAGAACAGCCAACCACAACAAATGTATAGGATTCTGCTAGACACAATTACAACATGTCTAAATTAGAACAGCTAGCCACAACAAATGTATAGGATTCTGCTAGACACAATTACAAAACCACATACTTCTCGCTCATGTGAAATCAATAAAGGGATGTAACACAATGACGCGAAGACAGCGACAATAATCCTTTACAAAACCAATTACTTCCTGCTCGTGTGATAGAAACAAAGTGATGTAACGTGATGAAATGAAGAAAGTGCCATGGAGTTTCTGGGTGTCTGGTTGATGATTCTGACTATCAGGTTGAGTGCTGATAGAGACTGTTTGATAGCTGCATGGTTAGATAGATACAGCTACACTTGGCTCTTGATTGTTACAGCAACCCCGTGGCATTCTTGACTTTGATAACTGATGGCAGGAAACACCTGTTGGTTTACACACGGCCTGGTTGTACAACACATAGATTTCAGAGGCCATGTGCGCTAAGATAACTGGACGACAATCTCATTCGTGACGAGCCACTACTGTGATATTTCAGTGGCGCTTCGTAGATCTCTCTCCTGCCACTTCTGATGGTCATTGCGCCTTTACAGTCTCTACATGTTAACAACTTAGACTGACTCAACATAGCTTGCTGAACAGGACACTGGACTAGTTTTTTTCAGTCTATTTTACTAACACGATACACTAGACGCTGTCGGGAACATCATCTTTTGTTCCTTACACGAATTCACAAATGTACAAACAGTATCTAACATCACAATTCTACAAGAGCGGCATAATTTGTAGCCGTTGCTCCGTTGACGAGGACTAGGTCCCACACCGAACGAAGTCCAAGTCTTACTGACTCCAAAGTGACATTTTGTCCTCATCCAAAACTTCCACCTACTTTTCACGTGTTTGTGGCCAATGTCTTGATAGGTCACATGGCACGGTGCCTAGAAAGACGGCAGTGGAAGATAAACTCTATGGACCGCTGACTGAACTAAAAAAGACTGTTAGATTCATACAAGAGACAACATTACAGTTATAAACATATTTCAAGCGAGCGGAAGAAGAAGAAGAAGAAGAAGAAGAAGAAGAAGAAAGAAGAAGAAGAAGAAGAAGAAGAAGAAGAAAAGAAGAAGAAGAAGAAGAAGAAGAAGAAGAAGAAGAAGAAGAAGAAGAAGAAGAAGAAGAAGAAGAAGAAGAAGAAGAAGAAGAAGAAGAAGAAGAAGAAGAAGAAGAAGAAGAAGAGAAGAAGAAAGAAGAAGAAGAAGAAGAGAAAGAAGAAGAAGAAGAAGAAGAAGAAGAAGAAGAAGAAGAAGAAGAAGAAGAAGAAAGAAGAAGAAGAAGAAGAAGAAGAAGAAGAAAGAAGAAGAAGAAGAAGAAGAAGAAGAAGAAGAGAAAGAAGAAGAAGAAGAAGAAGAAGAAGAAGAAGAAGAAGAAGAGAAGAAGAAGAAGAAGAAGAAGAGAAAGAAGAAGAAGAAGAAGAAGAAGAAGAAGAAGAGAAGAAGAAGAAGAAGAAGAAGAAGAAGAAGAAGAAGAAGAAGAAGAAGAAGAAGAAGAAGAAGAAGAAGAAGAAGAAGAAGAAGAAGAAGAAGAAGAAGAAGAAGAAGAAGAAGAAGAAGAAGAAGAAGAAGAAGAAGAAGAAGAAGAAGAAGAAGAAGAAGAAGAAGAAGAAGAAGAAGAAGAAGAAGAAGAAGAAGAAGAAGAAGAAGAAGAAGAAGAAGAAGAAGAAGAAGAAGAAGAAAGAAGAAGAAGAAGAAGGAAGAAGAAGAAGAAGAAGAAGAAGAAGAAGAAGAAGAAGAAGAAGAAGAAGAAGAAGAAAAGAAGAAGAAGAAGAAGAAGAAGAAGAAGAAGAAGAAGAAGAAGAAGAAGAAGAAGAAGAAGAAGAAGAAGAAAGAAGAAGAAGAAGAAGAAGAAGAAGAAGAAGAAGAAGAAGAAGAAGAAGAAGAAGAAGAAGAAAGAAGAAGAAGAAGAAGAAGAAGAAGAAGAAGAAGAAGAAGAAGAAGAAGAAGAAGAAGAAGAAGAAGAAGAAGAAGAAGAAGAAGAAGAAGAACATCGCACGGTCTCCTACTGTCGACCGCGCTTGATACGTCTGATGCCATGTCCCCAACCTGTATCAACAGGACTATGGCAGCGATAAGGAGACCACAGCTTGAATAACAGGAAGACAGAAGTAACATCATTGTGCCAGAAGTGAGTCATGACTAAGTGTACAGTTTGTCATCAAAGGTATTAACTTGAGACAAATATCTAGGCACATGGATAATATTAGACGTAAGCTGTATCACGGAGATAAGGAACAGAAGGAGACAAACAAAAACTGCATTTTACAAAATTCAGAACACCTTATCCAACACATCTGGTCACTGGAGGTTAGGACAAGAATTCGTACATGTTACATTTAATCAGTTCTAATGCATGACTGATACTCTTTGACAATTAGAAAACATGCCCAAAATGTCACTAATATGTCAGAGATGTGATTTACGAGAAGAATGCAGACAAATCCTCGGATTTCCAAAACCAGTAAAGAGATGTGATTTACGAGAATGCAGAGATTTCCTCGGATTTCCAAATCCAGTAATCTAAATATTTTGAAAGAAGCTTAGACACAAAGACAAACCATCACAAACATCAGAAAATGAGGATCATTTTTGGGCCACTAATTGAAGAGAGAAACTAGAACATGTAACAACTGGACAGATTTGTGAACAGAGAGATTGAGGAAGACAGGGAGACTAGATTCATGACAGTCTTTTGTCATGATAGAAACATGTGTCCACACACGAATGCTGTCGGAGATCGCAAGATGTGGATGAGCATGATCGCCCACGTCAGCAGGAAGGCACATGATGAAGAACAAAATGGGCATTGCCACAGTTAATACTTGTTGTATTGTCTCCCCTGCAACTAGTAAAGGGAAGTAACACGATTCCGATCATCATCATCATTCATTAAATATTGCAGCCCTTGGGTTGATCGGAAAACTCCTTGATTATTCCATACTTCTAGCACTTTGGTTGTTCAGTAAAATTACTGATTATTCCATATTTGCAACACTTGGGTTGTTCGGTAAACTCCCTGATTATTCCATATTTGCAGCACTTGGGTTGTTCCGTAAACTGCTTGATTATTCCATATTTGCAGCACTTTGATCGAACTCCCCGAATATTCCATTCCACAGTTGTCTGTCTGGCATCCTTCTCTTTAGCTCCATGAATTTCTGCATTGACAGATCTGTCTGTACACGCTGGGTTTTAAATGTTGCCCTAAGTCTACCTCTCCCAGTTCTCACCAGTAAAATACCCACCATAGATATTCAAAGTTTAAGGCACAGGTCGACTTCATTATGTTTTCTGTGTCTCTTCTAGGGTGGAAATATACAGACCATAGTGTATGGAGATCTACCCGCTCATCTCGAGAACATTGAAGTAACCGGTAACCCACTCACAAGTATAGCAGACGATGCACTTGACGACTCGGCTACAACTTTGCAGGAATTGTCCATCTTCGGTGCAAATTTGACGCAACTACCACGGGCCTTGCTCAGGTTGGCTATTTTATCTGGCCTGTCTTTACCGGACAACCCGATAGAAACGTTCAACGAGTCAATACTACAGCACATTGCCACCACAATTACAAAGCTGAACTTAGTCAACGTGGGTCTATCTGCCTGGCCCAGCTTTTTGTCTGATTTTCATTTATTAACGACGCTCTTCTTAGACAGAAACTCGTTGAAAGATATCCCCGACGACGCTTTCCGCTCGTTTAACGGTTCCTTAAATTATCTATCACTGAGCAGTGTCGGTTTAAGACACGTACCGAAAGGGTTATCAACTTTAGCACATCTGACCATACTTGACTTGACCAATAACAGCTTTGTTGATGAGACTGAACTTGAAACAATCTTCCCATTTGGGTCAAAACTTGTCAAATTAACCTTGAATTTCATTGGGTTGACTAGAATTTTAAACTTCTCAAATTTGACAAGTCTGACAGAAATTTATTTAAGCAACAACAACATATCAGAATGGCGCACAGGCTCATTTGCTCCGTCGGTGACTAAATTATATCTTGCAGACAATCATCTACCTTCAGTACCCGTTGTTGTTGCCAATATGCCTCAGCTGTCTTATTTAGATTTGACGCACAACAAGATCTCTTTGATTGATTTCGGCTCTTTCCCTAACAGTCTGAGAGAGTTATATTTGGGGTACAACGAGTTAACAGAAATTAGACCTTTTAATTTCCCGCCATATCTGACTAAACTAGTTTTGGGATTCAACCAGATAACATATATTAAATCTGAACATTTTCCGGATAGTCTGACTTACCTAGATTTGAGTCACAATGGAATCACACGAATCATTACTGATAATTTCCCTTCAATTCTGATTCGTCTAGATTTGAGCTTCAACAAGATCAATGAAATTGTTCCATATCATTTTCCACCTGGTCTGAGAGACCTTGAACTGAGTTATAATAATCTCCGTTTTATCTCAAACACGACATTCGCAAACTTGACATCACTGGACACGTTATCTTTGAACAACAACCCCATATCATGTATCGCCGTGTCTGCATTCGCTGATGTGAAAAATCTGTCGCGGTTATCTCTGGACTCCACAAACCTGAGAGAAATCCCGCTGGCTCTAGCAGACCTGCGAAGTGAGATACAGGTGGGTCTAGAGAATATCTCTTCACTCTCGTGTCCCTGTCCTATTCCCACACGATTTCTCAGCTGGATCGATGTTGACACTAACATTGTGGGATCCTGTAGCGACGGAAACATCATTTTTATATACTTCCGAATCCCTTGTGTAAATGGAACGACATCAGCAAATGACACGACATCAGCATGTGAAACGACGTCAGCAGGTGAAACGACATCAGCAAATGACACGACACCAGCAAATAACAAGACATCAGCAAATGAAACGACAGCAGCAAATGAAAAGGCACCAGCAAGTGAAACGACATCAGCAGGTGAAACGACAGCAGCGAATGAAAAGGCACCAGAAACGACAAGACGATGTGGAAGCGCTGCTTTCACATACAGTTTATTTTCTTTATTTACATCTTTGTTTTTTCTCCTGTGTCTACATCTTTATGATAACTGAGTTAAGAAATTGTCAGTCCAGGCAGCGAGCAATGTGAGATACCAGATGAAGTAATGTTGTCGATTATAGAATAACAAATGAATAGTTTCTTAAACTGGAGGACAGTCCTTGAGCTGGACATGTAGCAAATCTCTTGCAGAAATTCATGCTTGCTGTGGCCCGTCGGGAAGTTTACTGCCTCATACAAAGGATGTCAGGAATTGTGCTGATTCCTTGTCATTCATATAGTATCATTGTTTATTTTCCCACAAGCATTAGCTGCTTACGTCATCTGTAACAGAATGTGAGATCAGAGTTGAGTTGAGTTGAGTTAAGAACCGACATCACTGCACTCAGGACATTCCCATACGTGCTCCGTCCCCTCGTTCAACAGCCAGCGAAGAGTCATACTACTAATCGTTCCCACCGCTATCTGATTAAATGTTCCCCTGGTCTTCCCTCTCAGTTTTGAGATTCCACCCTTGCCGATCCCCCGCAATCTCATTCTTTCCACATATGGGTTCTTAATCTGTTCTTCCGCCTTCTCCACCCGGTCCCACAAGCGCACGACCACCTCCCCCTAGTCCATAAGCAATCTACCACCAAGAGGTGCATTCCCTGCTAGCCTATCAGCCTGTTCATTCCCCCGTACCCCCGCATGGCCAGGGCAAAATAGCCATACAATTCTCACAATCTGTGACCTCTAAAGCGACGAGAGCCATTGCACACGAAAAATTCCTTTCTCCACCTTGCTTAGCATATTCTTTGAATCCGTAATGAACACAACGTGTGTTGCAGTAGTCTCCTCTAGCCACCCGAATGCCGCTGTTACTGCCTCCACCTCCATTCTCATGCTGGAGGTCGTAGTCGCATATGCCAGACTCTCCTTTTTCAAGACTCGCCCATTAGCCTTTGCAATAAAACCCCAGCCACTACGTCTGTTTGTCACCACTGACCCATCGGTGTAGATGACTATGTCACCTTGATGTGTGTTGCTCTGGATCAGCTGTTACACTTCAAACTCAGTGCGGCCCGCTGCCCATTCTCTGCACTCACGATCCAGATCCAGTGTTATTATTACATTGTGCCAGTCCGTCATGTCTCCCGGAACTGTAACCCACTCTCTTTCACGATTGATGGTCTCTAGATCACACACACCTGACTTATAGAAAGTTCTGCCTGTGCCATCCAGGACCTGCCTCGTCTTAGTCTATGACCCTTGACCATATCCATTACAGCATGCAGCGGGTGAACTCTGTCTGCGGCAACTCTCATGTTCCATTTGGCCTGAAGGAGACTATGCCCATCCGTCATTGTTGGTATCGCCAGGATATGCCTCATGTGAGATCAGAATGGATAGACAGCATTCGGGAGGCACATTTCACATCACTCACCTGGGTGCACGCAAGTAGTAAGGTACGTCCTAACTACACCTTAAATCTGGAGGGACTCCAGATTTCTGACGTCATATTTTACTATATAAAAAGTATAGCTCCAGATCGATGGCGTAAAAAACCGACTCCAGAATTTTCAAGGAATGCAACCCATGAATAAAAAATCGGACGTATTTTTGCACTGTTACTTCCCTATTTTGGTGAGAATTTTATGTCTGTGTTAGGGTTACAGTGCTCTTCCTCCTCAGTGTGATCCTTTTTTTTATTTCGTCTTCTTTCTTTATCTGTATTGGGTATAAAACTATCATCATTCTATTGGTGATGTGTAAGGGATAGGGCTATAGTGCATTTCCTCGGCGTGATCTAGGAGCCGGGTGGGCGTGGGGTGGGAGCTCAGGAGTGGGGCGTGGGTGTCGGTGTGTGGAGTAGGACTAGAAGGTTCTAACCTCAAGCAGCGACAGGCGTCAAATGAAAAATACAACACTTATAAGTAAAAATGTAAATATGGCGGTTATTAGTGATCTGTAGAGGTCATAGTGGTGTAAACACTATCATCATACGGGTTACAAATTAAAACCTTAAAAGGTAAAGATGGCCGGTATTATTGAATGTAGTTGGTATGGCTTAGTGGCATTCGTTGTTAGGGGGTTGGTAGCGGTTATTAGTGATCTGTAAAGTGTCACAATGGTGTAAACACTATCATCATAGGGGTACAAATTAAAACCTTAAAAAGTAAAAAAATGACCGATATTATTGATTTTAGCGGGTATATCTTAGTGAAATTTGTTGGTAAGGGGTGAGTAGCGGTTATTAGTGATCTTTAGAGTGTCGTAGTGGCCTATACACTATCACCACACAGGCTACAAATGAAAACGTTAAAATGTAAAGATGGCAGGCATTATCGACTATACAGGCTATGGCTTAGTGAAATTCGTTGGTAAGGGGTGAGTGAGTAGCGTTGTAGCTAGATAAGTGCTTCCGAACAATATCATCACATGGTTTTCAGAGCTTCAAATTACAACCTTAAAAAAGTAAAAATGACCGATATTATTGAATTTAGCGAGTATGGCTTAGTGAAATTCGTTGGTAAGGGGTGTGTGAATGGAGGAAAGGTTAGATAGATGCTTCTGATCATTTTTAAGAGGTGGTGGAGTGGCGGGGTGGCTAGATAAATATGTCCGGCCCTTGTTAAGAGGAGGAGGAGGAGGTGCTAGATAAAGACTCTCCGTCGTTGTTAAAGGGTGGGTGAGAGGAAGAAAGGCTATGTAGCGGCATCTGATCATTGTTAAGGGGTGGTCGAGTGGCGGGGTGGCTAGATAAATACGTCCATTCCTTGATAATAGCCGGAGGTTAAGTCTCATATTCAAGTCTGGGGCATGAACTCATATTTGGCTCAGTTGAGGGTGACCTCCAGGGTGTACCAACACGTGGCGATGCCATTAATGAACGTGCGTTAACATGTTCAGACATGCCTTTGGGGAAAACTGGAGGATGACTTCATAACGATACAGACGAGACACATCGGATCAAATATGGCGCTGCTTCCGGTCACATGTGTAATGACTACAACCAGACCACGTGCTCACTGGCTACGAGTGGTCAAATATGACTCTGCTTCCGGGCGCAAGTGGCAATGGCTACAACCAGACCACGTGGGCAATGGTTCCATCCTGTCAAAAATGGAGCTGCATCCGATCACACTTGGGTGATGGTCACATCCGATCAAATATGGCGATGCTTCCGATCACATGTCTAAGGGATACAATCAAAGCACGTGGTTAAGCCGTTTAAAGATGGCACTGCTTCTGGTCGCAAGCATAAAAATACAACAAGACCAAGTGCTCACAAGCTAAATCCGGTAAAAATGGCGTCGCATCGGGGTATATGTGTAATGATACAGCTAGAACACGTGGTTAAGCAAGATACTACACAAAAACTGTCGAGTATGATTATTTCTTCTTTGGTGAAGTTCTGTTTTAGTATATCCTGCAGTCGAACCGTTACTAGGTCCGCAAAACTACCACCCTCACCATATTCACAAGAATGACTCAATGGATTCTCGGCTTCTTGATTATGTGGGACAATAAGACACGCCATGCAATAACTGTTTGTCTCTGCTCTTAGTATGCTCCACAGTTTGCTAATTAGGTTTTAATGGGCATACATATCTGTAAAACAATTATAAGAATAAGTTAATATAATAACGTTATAGAAACACATATTATAAATAAAAGCTCTGTATCTGACATGCAACATCTGTAACTGTCATATATTTCTATCGATAATGGGTATGTAGATCCCACAAGACACTTTCACCTTCCCCTATGACTACACACGACTACCTATATTATTACGGTACCCCCATATCGCTGTGTTTAAAAGTTCTAATGCCAGCTGTATTCCATGTCGTCCCACCCTATCATAATATATGAAAAAATTTTTGTCTCTTCAGTTATATGCGTCTAGCACCATATATCCCTATATTATACTAGTATTGTTAGGTTAGCCGTATGCATACTTGGAGAAACACAACGAAAATATTTCGTCCCAGTCTACCATACTATATGAAGAAATGGCTTTTCTCTTCAGTTATATGCGTCTAGCACCATATATCCCCTGTATTATACTACACGATATGTCTGTATTATACTAGCATTGTTAGGTTAACTGTATGCCTACTTGGAGAAACACAACGAAAATGTGAAAAGTTTTATCAAAAAATAAAACCAACTTACCATTAGCGACCTGCCACATGGTGCTCTTGTTGCTGTTCACTGAGACCGGTACTTCTAGACAGCGAATGGTGGACGTTATATACACGATATCTGCTGAGGTAGACTCCTGACTCAGCGGAATATTGTCTGGACATGTCTGAGCTTGATACAATCACGTGCTAAGGTCGTGGCCTATCACCGCGACTTATTCATCAAGAGTTGGGTCCCTTGGTTCGATACTCGACAGTTTTTGTGTAGTATCTTTCTTAACAACGTGTTCTAGCTGTATCATTACACATATACCCGGACGCGACGCCATTTTTACCGGATTTAGCTTGTGGGCACTTGGTCTTGTTGTATTTTTATGCATGCGACCGGAAGCAGCGCCATCTTTAACCGGCTTAACCACGTGCTTCGATTGTATCCCTTAGACATGTGATCGGAAGCATCGCCATATTTGATCGAATGTGACCATCACCCAAGTGTGATTGGATGCAGCTCCATTTTTGACAGGATGGAACTATTGCCCACGTGGTCTGGTTGTAGCCATTGCCACTTGCGACCGGAAGCAGAGCCATATTTGACCACTCGTAGCCAGTGAGCACGTGGTCTGGTTGTAGTCATTACACATGCGATTGGAAGCAGCGCCATATTTTGATCCGATGTGACCATTACCCAAGTGTCTCGGCTGTATCGTTATGCAGTAAGTGCGCTCTTAGTCATCCTCCAGTTTCCCCCAAAGACATGTCTGAACATGTTAACGCACGTTCATTAATGGTATCGCCACGTGTTGAGACACCCTGGAGGTCACCCTCAACTCATCCAACTATGAGTTCACGCCCCAGACTTGAATATGAGATTTAACCTCCGGCTCTTATCAAGGAATGGACGTATTTATCTAGCCACCTCGCCACTCGACCACCCCTTAACAATGATCAGATGCAGCTTCATAGCATTTCTTCCACTCACCCACCCTTTAACAACGACGGAGAGTCTTTATCTAGCACCCCTCCTGCTCTTAACAAGGACCGGACATATTTATCTAGCCACCCCGCCACTCGACCACCCCTTAACAATGATCAGAAGCACTTATCTAACCTTTCCTCCATTCACATACCCCTTACCTACGAATTTCGCTAAGCCATACTCGCTAAATTCAATAATATCGGTCATTTTTGCTTTTTTAAGGTTGTAATTTGAAGCTCTGAAAACCATGTGATGATAGTGTTCCGAAGCATTTATCTAGCTACCCCGCTACTCAATCACCCCTTACCAACGAATTTCACTAAGCCATAGCCGATACAGTCGATAAAGCCGGCCATCTTTACATTTTAAAGCTTTCATTTGTAGCCTGTGTGATGATAGTGTATAGGTCACTACGACACTATACAGATCACTAATAACCGCTACCCACCCTTTACCAACAAATTTCACTAAGCTATACCCGCTACAATCAATAATATCGGCAATTTTTTTACTTTTTAAGGTTTTCATTTGTACCCCTATGATGATAGTGTTTACACCACTATGACACTTTACAGATCACTGATAACCGCTACCCACCCCGTAACAACGAATGGCACTATGCCATACCAACTACATCCAATAATACCGGTCATCTTTACTTTTTATGGTTTTCATTTGTAACTTGTATGATGATAGTGTTTACACCACTACGACCTCTACAGATCACTAATAACCGCCATATGTACATTCTCATTTATTAGTTTTTTTATTTGACGCCTGGCGCTGCTTGAGGTTCGATCTGTCTAGTCCTACCCCACACGTCGACACCCGCGCCCCACCCCTAAGCTCCCACCCCACGTCCGCCCGCCCCTAGACCACCCCGAGGAAACGCATTGTAACCCTATCCATTACACATCACCAATGGAATGATGATAGTATTATGCCCAATACAGATAAAGAAAGAAGACGAAATAAAGAAGGATTACACTGAGGAGGAAGAGCACTGTAACCCTAACACAGCATCAATCATTGGATGATAGTGTTTAAGCATCACCCACAACAACTAATAATATCAGTAGTTATTACATTTTTAAAGACATAAAATTCTCACCAAAAAAGGGAAGTAACAGTGCCAAACTACTTTCGATTATTTATTCATGGGTTGTATCCCTTGAAAATTCTGGAGACGGGTTTTTACGTCATAGATCTGGAGGTACACTTTTTATATAGTAAAATATGACGTCACAAATCTGGAGGGACTCCAGATTTAAGGTGTATTTAGGACGTACCTTACTAATTACGCACTGGGACATCTCGGAGTTCACATAATTAACGCTCAGACCAGCTGGCAAATGATACACCAATGCACACGGGAAGAAGCATGGGCAGGGCGGATATCAATGCAGTACGGATTTGGTTGTCTATAGTAACCAGCATGAAGCTAGCCCGAATCACTAGATTTGCGTGAACCCTGGTCAAACACATCAACGCCCCCTGTGAGGTTACGAAAATATATGATATACCATAGCCAGCTCTTCATGGGAACAGTGGGCAGAAATACCGTGGGATAACTGCTGCATCGTAGGGTTGAGTGCGTGTGGGAATGGCCATTGTGCAGTGACATCGTTGAAGATAACATAACACAGAGTAACATAACATCGTCGAATGAAGGATCTTGCCGCCCCATATATTTGACATTAGTCCACCGATTCTCGTCTTACACAGAGTAACATAACAATGTCGAATGAAAGATCTTGCCGCCCCATATATTTGACATTAATAAATAAATTGTATGCATATCCTTTACAGGACATCGCTGTCAACATCAGCATCTTTCAGCTGTATGTTGATTTCTTGGCAAGATTACGCTCAGTAGTTTGCCATTGCTTTCTGAGCGGCCGGCTCATTATCCCGCAAGTCACGAGCGCGGGTCGAACCGCTTCCAATTCTCGCCTCGCTGCGAGACCTTGCGTGAATAAACGGGATTTCGGAGAAAGTGATGTAACCCCTCAGCCAGAGAGACCGGCATATTTGACATTAGTCCACCCAATTTCCAAATGCGTAAGCTAAAACAGAAGACAGCCCTAGGGACGTGTTTGGTTACTGTTAGTGTTTGGTCTGGCATAACTTTCTGCAAGCTATGAAGTCCTGTTGTATGGTACAGATACATTAGTTAAATACTGTTTTATCATGCACATATATTATTTAAGTGTCGTTTATGATACCAATACATTAGTTAAGTATTGTTTTATGGCATCTCTGCCAGCAGTATGTCCTACCTGGGACAATAAATAACAGACGATGGGCAAGTGTCGTGAGGCAGAAATAAGCCGACTCTGTGGCGAAGGAGTTTCATACGCAATTCGTAATCCAGCATACCTGTGTTCGAAACACAGCTGCGGGTGAAATGGTTGGCAGCAGACCAACCTTGTTTTTCTTTTATACATTGGTATGAGTGCCGGTCTTTGTCAGAAAGCAATGGTCATTTACTGAGCGTAAACGTGTCAAGAAATTACAAACAGCAAAACAAGGCTGGGGATTGCCATACGAAGTCCTGTAAAGGATATGCAACTTAATTTTTTTAATCATAAAAATATATTATCTAAGTACTGTTTTATCATAAAAATATATCATTTAAGTACTGTTTTATGATACACATATGTCATTTAATTAGTTTTCTGTGATACAAATATGTTATTTAATTAGTGTTTTATGATACAAATATGTAGGCCTAACTGAACTATTGTTTTATGATAAACATATGTTATTGAATTAGTGTTTTATTATACAAATATGTTATTGATTTAGTGTGCTATGATACAAATATATTATTTAATTAGTGTTTTATGATACAAATATGTTGTTTAAGTAGTGTTTTGTGATTCAAGCGTTATAGCCTTCCGTTGATTGTGATGGCATGAAGTAACGGTCTCTCTGAAAGCAATGGCAAACTGCTGAACGCAACAACAACAACAACAACAACAACAACAACAACAACAACAACAACAACAACAACAACAACAACAACAACAACAACAACAACAACAAAACATCAAACAAAAATGCAGGGCTTGATTACGACGTGCTCTAAAGAACATAGAATTAACATTTACCCGGGAAGGTAACCCGGTCAACACATGCCTGACGAAGTCGGAGGTGTCGGCCGAAAGGCGCAAATATCGCAGCTATACTGTAAACAGGCACAACTCAATTACGCCCCCCCCCCCCCCCCCCGGACGAAGGCCGAAGAAGATGAGCTAACATTGTATCACAGAAATATATTATTTAACTATAACCCTCTGTGGCCGCAGCAGTGCGCTCGCTTGCCGGCCCTGTCGTCGCACGGTCACATCCCATCGAGATGCGGGAATTTCTTTTTCTTCTTTCTTTCGCTTGAAATGTGTCTATAGCTGAAATGTTGTCTTTGTATGAATATAACTGTATTTTTTAGTAGGGTTTATCTTCCACTGTCGTCTCTCTAGGCCAGAAGGTTTGCCTAGATATGTTGTATTTTGGCAGTCTTGGAGTATGTGCTCTGCTGTGTGAGGCGCCAATCCACTTTGTGCACTTGGCTGTTTCACCAATCTTGAATTTTGTATATATGTGATTGCGTAATCTATTGTGTCCTGTTCTGGGGCGCAGAATAATGACTTGTTCTGGTCTGTCCATAACGTGGTAGTCATCTTGAGCAGATTTTGGTGGCTTTCTGACTTATCTGATCATTCTTTTCTTTTGGTGGTATGTAACGAGCACATCAGGCTATTCTTCTTTCGCTCCTTCCTTAGCCAATTGGTCAGTTCTGTCGTTTCCGGGTACTCCACAGTGGGATGGTATCCACTGTATGGTGACCTTATGCTAAGTTCAGAAAGTAGTGTTCTTAGTACTGGCAATTTCTCAGACAGGCGCGCCTCGAGTACTGATTTTGCATCTGTCAATAGCACCACAGATTGTGTACCATTGCTGGTATTTATTAATTTCTCTGTTGCTATCTTTATTGCCTCAATTTCAGTATCATAGTTATGGCAGTACTTTCCTGTTGGAACTCTGGCCGTGTGTCAACAACTCATGTTTCAGGCATCATCGGATTACTTCTCCCACACCATACAAGAAACTTGCAAGTCGTGTGCGAGGAATGAAATGGTACATTTTATTGCCGTTGGCTCTTTACAATTGCAAAACAGTCGCTATCTAATCACACATAAAGTCACAATATTCTCTATCACTAGTTTTCCTAAACCCTATAGCTAATCTCTATCTACTAGGCTATACGAAAACTATCTTCTATTCTACACGATGTGAACACTACAGAGTCAGTCCCCAGTCTGACTTCCTTCACTCGCGTCGCTACACGCCACGCGGAAGGACCTTCATGCGTCCTTCGGCTCTTTGCGTGCTAGGTCAGTTAGCACGCTTATATTAGCTGTCTTTGGTTGAGTGCTAATCGTTGCTATCACGCAGGCGTGATTCTGTCGTGACCAGTAGTGCTAACTATCTGGTCAACGCCTTCGTGTGAGGACTAGTTAATAGTCCCCCTTTTCTATCATCTATCCTGCCCTGATCCCGGGCACTATGTTCCCTCTAATCTATCTGAGGTTGACCCCACGTCCCGGTGGTGTTCTATCATGAGGCAGGCTTCCTGCCTCCTGTTTTCAGTCTTTGACACACACCCTCCCCTCCTGTGTTGCGTCATCAACTTTGACTCATTGGTTGTGACGCAAGAGGTTTCTAAAAAATTAGTGTGTCTAATGTTTGTCAAAGACTGTAGATAACCTGGCTTTGGGCTACTCAATAGACCTACTGACTAATGTCACAATGTAGCATTACTTTACTTGGCTACTGGCAATCGCCACAAACTTGTCTGGTTGGCGTGAGCCCTCTTCCCAATCGCAATATTATATTAATTAGAGGTATGTCTGAACCGGACCGTTGTCTTATAAGACCTGCCCTCAAATAGTAAATTAACTCACTACCCATACAAAGTTGACTTTCTGAAGGTCAACACATGAATTGCTTCATGTCCCCCATATAATATTAAACAACCATTACACAAGCTGTGAGCGACAGGCTTTACCTATCTCGCTTCCGCGTGTAAAATCATATTTCACTGTTAAGTTAGTGTTTCGTTGTCCATTATGTCCCCTGACCCGGAGTTATCTCCCTTTGATTTAATAAAAGTGTATGCAATTTATATGTTTGTTTTTCTGGTTGTTTGTGTGTTTGGATGTAATTAAACGTATAATCTACCCTCTAACATGTGTATCTAACTATCATGTGTATGTAAGTTAGTTTTTCAAGTGCCATAATTCATTTAACTGTGGTCACAAACATGTGTATAATACAAATCTGTGACTACGTTTCTGTCTTATGAGACTCAAAATACTTTCACTAAGATCTTAAACTAAACTACACAAAATACATTCATTACAACATATTTCCAACATTGAAACCAACATTTGACGGCAACAGAAATAAAAAGTCCTGTTGAGCGGCAGAAAAAATCCGTTGACTGTTCTCACTCTCTCTTGTATATTTTACATTTGTTCTCACTTTCACACTTCTGTCACACATCTTTCACCTTCCCTTATGTCACACTTCTTTTACCCTCACTATTGGCACACATCTTTTACCCTCGTTTCTGTCACACATCTTTCATCCTCATTTCTGTCACACTTCTTTTACCCTCACTATTGGCACACATCTGTTACCCTCATTTCTGTCACACCTCTTTTACCCTCACTTTTGTCACACATCTTTCACCCTCACCTTTGTCATACATCTTTTACCTTCATTTCTGTCACATAACTTTCACTCTCATTTTTGTCACGCATCTTTTACCCTCATAGTTATTTAAAAACCTTGGAGTGACACTGTACAAGTTTGGCTCAGTTTGACAGAGTTGAGCCTAATGACTGTGCATCAACCGTTGCACACGTCAAGTATTTACAACATATTTACATGTAAGAAAAAAGGGTTGATGGTTTGTACCCTGGTATTATTAACCACTCTATTCTACTGAAATATTACTCTAAATACTGACATACTAATACTAGTTCTATAAATATACATTTAATGCGTTGCCTATTTTAATCTATCTGTCATATTAATCCTAAAATAAGCTTACATTACTCCTAATATTTATCTAATTTAAGGGATATAATTTACCTATGTGAAATGAAATTGATGTGAGATGAGTTATGTCCCTTTGTGAAATGGGTAATGTGAAATATAATAAGTTACGTCCCTTTCTAAAATGGGTGATGTGAAATGTAACATATTCTAACTAATGTTTTTAAATGAAACAAACTATATGATTGATATTCTTATTCTATATGGTGTAAATGATGTATCTTTAAGTGTATAATATTTCTATTCTATTATGGTGTAACCTAATCATGCTACTAAATGATAACGTTTGTTAAATGGATTGGTTAAGATGGAATGAAATCAAATGAAATGAAACAAAGTGAAATATAATAAACTGAATGATACTATTCATATCTAAACTTCTTATAATTAGTTGTCATGTTTAAATTAATATCATAATCTACTTTTAAAGCTAAATAAATATGTAAATGAATATTCTATCTACCAAAAAAAAAAATGAAAAATATTATATTGTCTAACTCTAAATATAAATTAAAATGACATAATCTATCTATATTTTATCACTATATTAAAACATTATGATACATATCACATTAAGTTTATATACATGGTTTTTAAATACCTCAGGTTAGTCGTTGCCATTAATGTTCAGAAACATGCTTTCATTGGCATAATATCTATACAATTGTTCTGGGTATTTGAAATCCATTACACAGTCATATTTGTTCTATGGGTATTGCACCTGTAGAGTTCGTTTGTAAAGTAGACCACTGTTTTTGTGTCTGTCTGTATATAATCATCTGACACTGTTTTTCTCTGTTTAACACAACTAATTCACTGGAACATATATGGAGCTTAGCAAGTAATAAGCTGTCCTAGTTCACAATGTGATATATTTGTTCCTAGAGTAAAGTTCTTACTTTTGATGTCTACGGACACATAGTAGGTCAATGTTTTTGGTACTTAGTTCAGCACATAATATTCATGTATTTCTAACATATTTCACATAGAATATTTGACTGTACTAAATTAACATCTATTACTCTACACTCTTATGTGGAAATTTCTGGTATTGCTACATCAGATGGTCGACTAAGGGTATCAGCCAAGATGTTATCTTTCCCCTTAATATGCTCTATACTAAAGGTGTAATTTTGTAGTATTAGCGACCACCAGTATATTCGGTCATTTCGATGTACACCACTCTGTATGACCGTTATTGGGGAGTTGTCAGTCTGGACAATGAAGTGCACACCCGACAGAAATCGATGCAGCTTTCTCACCGCATAGATGACGCTTAAGGCTTCCAACTCGGATATGGAATATCTGGACTCGGTGGGTGTGATCTTACGGCTCACGTAGCAAATCGGATGGAAGATGCCCTCATAAAATTGGCCTAGTACTGCAGCGATGGAGATCCTGCTGGCATCTGTCCTAAGATAATAAACGAGCCTCGGATTAGGCAAGCGGAGGATTGGAACATTACTAAACAAGATTTTCAATTTTGACAATGCAGAAATTAATAATGCATCTTTGACATGCAATTTTACAGAAGCTTTTAAAACATTGGAAAATACACTTGTAATCTCCGCTAAATTTGGAATAAATTTACTATTTTAATTCACTAACCCCAAAAGGCTTCTGACCTGTTTCTTGGTGGTAGGCATGGTCAGATTCATAATTTTGGTAATAATTTTCTGGTCAGTCTTTAGTTGACCTTGAGAAATGACATGACCCAAAAAATCAATTTCTTTTAGGCCCAATTCGACTTTGCTCGGTTTGACAGTGAGCCCGAAGAGTCGCAACCTATTAAAGACATGTCTCAGTTTCAGTAGGTGTGTTGTCCAGTCATCAGTATGGACACATATATCATCTATATAGGTCACTGTATTCGTCACTCCATGAAGTAGATCTCTAGTTAAGCGTACGAAAGTGGCAGGAGCGTTTCGAAGTCCGAAAGGAAGAAAACGCCACTCGTAAAGTCCTAAAGGTGTTGAAAAAGCAGTAAGATGGATGGATTGAGACTTCATAGGGACCTGCCAATATCCCTTAGTGAGATCTAATTTAGAAAAGATTTTGGAGGTGGACATGTCAAGAATAAGATCTTCGCAGGAAGGAATTGGCTCTGCGTCGATCTTGGTGACGTTGTTGAGCTTTCGATAGTCCACGCACAGACGAATTGTAGAATCTTTCTTCTTAACTAGAACAATTGGAAAAGAGTACTCAGGGGTGGATTTCTGGATGATCCCACTAGCCTCTAAATTCAGAATTTCCTTATTTAGATTTTCCCTATAGCTTAGTGGGATTGAGTACGGCCTGCATTTAATAGGCTTAGAGTCCGAAAGAAGAATGGAGTGTTCGATTCTGTCCGTCCTACCTGGAATGTCAGAGAATATGTCTTTGTATTCCGTCACTAATTCTACTAATTGTCGTCGTTGACTGTCTGTTAGTCCCTGTTCTATATGTATGCTATCTAATGTAGCAGTCTTGTCTACAATAGGAACTGGTAGTTCCATTCCGTCGTCGTCTACCTGATTCAGTACGGTGGTGGTGCTAAGTGTGTATTCTGTATTCTCGCTAAGTGTATGCTCGTCGGACATGCCAGTCTCGCTAACTAGTGTAGTTGCGTTGTGTATGTCTGTCGTCTGATCACTAGGTGTGGGTGCACTGTGTTCGTCTGTCTCTACTTCTGTCTCTTGTCGTGAATAGTAAGGTTTCAACATGTTGACATGGAATATCTTTAAGTTTCCGTTTATTGATATTTCATAGTCAACATCTGAAATTTTACGTACCACCTTGAATGGCCCTTGCCATGAAGTCAATAATAAATTTCGTTTGTCAGGAAGCAAGAGAAGTATGTCTTGATCTGGTTCAAGTTCAATTGTTCTCGCTGAAGGTTGTACTTCAGCTGTAACATGTTTACCCTTTCGTACTAACTGTTGACAGACATTACACGAACGACAAAATAATTTAATATCATTGCAAAAACCTGGCCAATAAAAATGAGCCTGAATTCTGGCCCTGGTTTTGTCATATGCAAGATGGCCAGCAAACGGTGACTCATGTGCAATCTTTAGCACAGTTATGCGATGTTGTACAGGTAACACCGTTTGCTGAATCTCATGGTTACCAGTAGTATAATATCTAGTAAGAATGCCATTATTTAATCTGAAGAACCATGATGCGTTCTTTGTCACTTTTGCTCGTTCTTTCAGTACTTTTAAATAATGAGACAAACTAGGATCAGCTTTCTGCTGTTCTATGAATTTTTGTCTGTTGGTATCATCAGTGCTAGATGGAGAAAGCACCAGTAGTCTCTCATCTTGTAGCGTGTCTTGATGTTTTATAGTGTCTGCTCTAGTTGTTGCATTAACTGCATTCAGTTGGTTCCATGCAGTTATTTCATCGCTAGTACATTGTTTTAGTTGGGGTAAGCAACCCAGAATTAAATCAGTACAGGGTTGTCAAGTACAGCACAAGTAAATGTACCCGAAAGGAAAGGAGTGTTAATACGGGCTTTGGCCAAAGGGTAAATTTCAATGTTACCCGAAAAGGTTCGGCATTTGACAGAGTCACCTGTATAATCCTCTTGACTCACCAGTTCCTTTCTGAGACCAATAAGGGTACTACCGCTGTCCAGCAAACATTGGCATGGTCTATCATTGACCATTGCATTGTGGAACTCTAAATTGCCTCTGGAGGCTAAGGCTGCATTCACACTCTCAGATGAGAATGGAACTGTATGTCCACATTCTAATTTTCCGTCAGCATGAAATTGGTGACATCGCTCACAACTGTCAAAACTCAACATATCGTTTACACAACACACCTCTTCCGTTTGGTTAACAGGTAATTCATTTTCAACATCACACTCAGTCTCACTACCACTATCAGAAGATGTATCAAGTAAAATAGCATTGTTGGCTTTCATACGTTGGCAGCCTAGGCACTTATTTGAATAATGGCCGTAGCTGGAACAAAAAAAAACATTTAATGGCACGCCGGTATGCAGATCTTTTGTTCTGTTGCTTCTTAATAACATTTTCAAGATGTGCCGGATAACTTGGCGATTTGTCACACATTGAATAAGTGTCATGTAAAAGGTGACAGTGGATACATTTTGAAATTTTTCTATCTTTCTTGTCAAATTTATTAAATGGTTTTCTATTGCTCTGATAGTTTTTAGATTGATCTTTTACAAAGGAAACTATTTCAGAGTCATTTGAAGTCTTAAAAATATTTCTGTTTGAAGAAAAATATGCAGACCCTTTCTTTTCAAACTGTTCTATGGTTTCAATGTCTGACTGCTGCAAAAATTTAGCAACGGAGGATGGTATCGTGGATATTACTTTATCCATAGTTATTAAATTTTTCAATCTATCAAAGTCTTTTCCTATGTTAGCTGCTTTCAGCCACCTATTTAGTACACTTTGAACATTTGAGACGTAGTCAATGAAAGTCTCAGTAGGTTTAGGTTTTAAATTTGAGAACTGAACCTGATACCCAGGGGCATCAAGTAAAAAGTGTTGCATAATCATATCACGGATGTATTGGTAGTCAGATCTAAGATCGGTTGGTATAGATTCTATTACTTTAAGGGGCTCACCACTCAGGTTCTTCATATAAATCATAGCCCACATCTCTAAAGGAACTTGGTGATATTTAAACTGATACTCGACATTTTCTGTCCAAGCAGATATTGAATCGTCTTTACAATATGGTTTGATAATATTTTTGTATTTGTTGAACTTATTTTCTTCTTGTTGACTTTTAAGTTTAGTGGCAGAGATCTCTGCGTGTGAGTCTACATCCATCTCTTTCATCTTTAACTGTGTCTCTGATTCTACTTGTATTTGTTTTTCCTTAACTCTTGCCATTTCATCTATCTCCTTTTGCTTTAGATCTAATTCTCTTTGTTTTAATTCTTTATCTTGTTCTAATTGTTGTTGCTTAACATTCTTATCATGTTCTAATTGTTGTTGCTTAACATTCTTATCATGTTCTAATTGTTGTTGCTTAATTTGCACTTCTTTTTGTTTTGTTATCTCAGCTAGTTGTATCTGGTGTTGTCTTTCCTGTGCGCGTTCATCTCTCTCTGCATCCTTTGCTTCTTTAAATTTTTGATCCGCATATTGTTCTAGCTCTTTACCTGTGTATTGCAATTCTTTGCCTGCTTTAATGAAGTCAGCTAGAGTAGCCATGTTGTTGGGTAATTGGCTCGCGTTGACCTGAACTGACTGCTTCACTCAGTTATTTTTCTTTAATATGCTATGTTATTTAATATCTGAGCACTACAAATTGTACTCTTTGTTTACAATCTGGAAAATTGTATTCTCCAAAAAATTAGAGCACAAAGTCTGTTCATACAATACACGCTGAAAAAGAGATGCACTATGAATCACAATGCATGCCAAAAACGTAGGTTTTACTCATCTTAATGTTCCCGAGAACAAGGAACAACACGTCAGCAACACCGGTCCCGTTGTTTGGCACCCCGGAATACATACGAGTTTTCTACTCAGGTCACCTTGTTTGGCACATCGGCATACACTCACGTTATCTATCAGCTGTTGTTCGCCCTGGTTTACAGAGCAGCAACAATTAACAACTCGTAAACGAAAAATAGATTTTTGACAAATTGGTACAATGACACTGACATGCCCACGAACAAACAGAATATCGATTAATTAATATTTAATGTCAATGTCCTGTCTTCGTTCTACAGTAATATGTCTTTCGTTACTAACCTAGTTTAATCTATGGAAGTATGGTGCAGACCAAATCTAATTTGCATAGCCGAAAGTAGTGCCCTCGTGACGGTAAACAAATAGAAAAGTACGAAAAAAAATTCAATAACTGCTTTTAAATAAATATAAATAAAATAATAATGTGTAAATAAATAAATATATTCATTCTCTAACTTAAATAAACAAATAATACTTAATATATCGTAAAGATTCAGGCAGGCAGTAATTTGGCAGTTTGTAAACACTGAAATGCTGATTCCAAGTGGCGAGGCTCAACTGTTTGTCAATCGTGCCACGTCACAGGCGCAGCGCTATTTTTAGCTTGCAAAAATCAATACTGTCGCTGACCTCTGTATTGCTCCGCCATGAATCATTTTTGACAATTATTCAAAAACAAATAAATAATTACATAAATAAATGAAAGAAGAACATAATATGAATACTTACAACTTTGAAAAACACATTATTTAAATATATAACATTCTAATAAGCACAAATAAACATTATTTCATCACGATAGGCACAATTCTGCTGGCAACTCGATCTAGTTTGCATACGTCATCGTCACTGACACAAATTAAACATTTAATCTTTGTAATATCCTATCTGTAACCCTAGTCTAGAGCCGTGGGTAAGTGTTATAGCTTGAACTCAGGTTCAAGCCGCACTTCTGACACCACATTTAATCCTATTGCCTGTCAACAACTCATGTTTCAGGCATCATCGGATTACTTCTCCCACACCATACAAGAAACTTGCAAGTCGTGTGCGAGGAATGAAATGGTACATTTTATTGCCGTTGGCTCTTTACAATTGCAAAACAGTCGCTATCTAATCACACATAAAGTCACAATATTCTCTATCACTAGTTTTCCTAAACCCTATAGCTAATCTCTATCTACTAGGCTATACGAAAACTATCTTCTATTCTACACGATGTGAACACTACAGAGTCAGTCCCCAGTCTGACTTCCTTCACTCGCGTCGCTACACGCCACACGGAAGGACCTTCATGCGTCCTTCGGCTCTTTGCGTGCTAGGTCAGTTAGCACGCTTCTATTAGCTGTCTTTGGTTGAGTGCTAATCGTTGCTATCACGCAGGCGTGATTCTGTCGTGACCAGTAGTGCTAACTATCTGGTCAACGCCTTCGTGTGAGGACTAGTTAATAGTCCCCCTTTTCTATCATCTATCCTGCCCTGTTCCCTCTAATCTATCTGAGGTTGACCCCACGTCCCGGTGGTGTTCTATCATGAGGCAGGCTTCCTGCCTCCTGTTTTCAGTCTTTGACACCGTGTTCCTAGTATTATTTGGGTATTCTATGTACGCTCCCGCTCCTCCATTTCGAACAGCATTTTGCACTGAACCATCTGTGTAAACTCGTATCCAGAGGTCCTGTGTGTATTCTTCATCAAGGAAGCTGAGAGTGGCTGTTCTGTGCTGTACACTGTTCTGTTCTTCCTTGTCAAATATTCCTCGCACTTTTGTCTGGATTTGTAGTGATAGTCTATGTTCATCTTTCCATGGAGTTCGCTCTGGAATAGTTTTCAGGGGGATACCAACTGTGGGCAGATCGGTGGTTTCTCTGCAGAGTTGTTTGGCCTGATGGATAAAACTACTTCTTTTCAATCGCCCCATAGCTAGGTTTTCAAATCTATTCTTCATAGGGTGGCCTGGCAAGCTGAGGAACTTTTCTGCTTGTATTAGCGTTTTTGTATCTCTGCACTCTCTCAGTGCTTGTGTCCTCCCCATCTTCTCCATTTCCACTATAGGGGTTGATCTCATCCTTCCTGTGGTGACTCTAATTGCTTGATTTTGCACCTTGTCCAGCTCTTGTAGGGTGATTTTTGATGCTGAGCACCACGCAGTTGACCCGTATTCCAGTTGTGGTCGTATGCTCTGTTGATAAACTTTGCTAAGCATTTTCCCACTGGCTCCCCATGTGGTTCCACTTAGCTTTCTCAGGATGGCTATTTTCCTTCTGGCTTTTGCTACTGCTTTGTTGATGTGCTTTCTCCATGTCAGCCTGTCATCAAATGTTACTCCAAGGTAATGTGGTTCTTTATCTTCTCTAAGGGGTATTCCATTTATCTGGATGATCCGTCCTTTTTGTTTTGGAGAGAGGATAAATAGAGTGGTGATGTACTTATCAGTGTTTATGCTAAAACACCATCTATTTGCCCACGCAACAAATGCATCTACAGCTTTTTGTAGCGATTGGTGGCCACTGATGCGTGTTCATTTGTGCTCCATAGAACCAGGTCATCAGCGTACATTGCCGCTTTAATTCCATGTGGGATTGTAATTTTAGACTGACCTCGTTCCCAGCTTGAACCAGACTGAAATGGGAACCGGGAAATATTCGGGGAAGCAAAGACGACCGGCCTGATACTGACCACTCCAATTCCAATTTTCAAAACAAACATTCCAAAATTGGCCTTGTTCAACCTGCTTCCTCAGCGTCGGTTATTGTTGAGGTCCGTGGTTTTTGTGGGTTCATTCACCCTAATTCTTGTCTTGTGAGTCCTATCTCGGACTGATTATGTTGGTTTGTGTCTGTGACGTCAGCTGGGGGATCGGTCGGCGGCTATCCTTTGTGCTCGTCTGTTCTTGTGGTTTTCTTTGTTGCTGCATGCTTCTGGCTCGTCTGGCTTGACTGGCTGCAGCCCTTATAAGGACTTTTTATTAGGTCTTTTAGTCTCCTTTTTTGTGTATTTTCTGTAGGAGCTTTTCGACGTTTCTATTTTCCTCCTTGTACTTTTTTTCATCTTCGAGGTTTAGTTTCTGCCATTCGCTTTTTTCCTCCGCGCTCAGCCATGGTTTTCTCTCTCCATCTTCTGTGTAGTATGAGTAGTCGGTATCCTGTTCCAAGATTCTAGTTGGGCATTCTACCGGTCTCCTGAGTTTTTTTGGTTTCTTCTTTTCTCTTTCAATCCAGCACCTTTTGAATTCCTGGTGTCTGAGTTTCTCAATCCTTGCCGACTCTCGTAGCTCATCCAAGGTAGGCCCCCGGGGCCTCTCCGTGCCGTCCTCGGGGTGCTCGTCTCGGATCTCTTCGGGTATCTGGGATATTGTCGTGGTAGGGTTGCTGGCTTTGTCAGATGTATGTCATATACATGTATAGATATATGTAAGTAATAGATGTACTGACCACATCACAAGTCCAGTCCATACACGTGATACTGACTACATCACAAGTCCAGTCCATACACGTGATACTGACCACATCACATGTCCAGTCCATACACGTGATACTGACCACATCACATGTCCAGTCCATACACGTGATACTGACCACATCACATGTCCAGTCTATACACGTGATACTGACCACATCACATATCCAGTCTATATACTGACTACATAACATGTCCAGTCTATATACTGACTACATCACATGTCCAGTCTATATACTGACCACATCACATGTCCAGTCTATACACGTGATACTGACCACATCACATGTCCAGTCTATATACTGACCACATCACATGTCCAGTCTATATACTGACTACATCACATGTCCAGTCTATATACTGACCACATCACATGTCCAGTCTATATACTTACCACATCACATGTCCAGTGTATATACTGACTACATCATATGTCCAGTCCATACACGTGATACTGACCACATCACATGTCCAGTCTATATACTGACCACATCACATGTCTAGTCTATACACGTGATACTGACCACATCACATGTCCAGTCTATATATTGACCACATTACATGTCCAGTCTATATACTTACCACATCACATGTCCAGTCTATATACTGAGTACATCACATGTCCAGTCTATACACGTGATACTGACTACATAACATGTCCAGTCTATATACTGACTACATCAAGTGTCCAGTCTATATACTGACCACATCACATGTCCAGTCTATATACTGAGTACATCACATGTCCAGTCTATACACGTGATACTTACTACATAACATTTCCAGTCTATATACTGACTACATCACATGTCCAGTCTATACACTGACTACATCACATGTCCAATCTATATACTGACTACATCACATGTCCAGTCTATATACTGACCACATCACATGTCCAATCTATATACTGACCACATCACATGTCCAGTCTATATACTGACCACATCACATGTCCAGTCTATATACTGACTACATCACATGTCCAGTCTATATACTGACTACATCACATGTCCAGTCTATATACTGACCACATCATATGTCTAGTCTATACACATGATACTGACCACATCACATGTCTAGTCTATACACATGATACTGACCACATCACATGTCCAGTCTATATACTGACTACATCACATGTCCAGTCTATATACTGACCACATCACATGTCTAGTCTATACACGTGATACTGACTACATAACATGTCCAGTCTATATACTGACCACATCATATGTCTAGTCTATACACATGATACTGACCACATCACATGTCTAGTCTATACACATGATACTGACCACATCACATGTCCAGTCTATATACTGACCACATCACATGTCTAGTCTATACACATGATACTGACCACATCACATGTCCAGTCTATATACTGACCACATCACATGTCTAGTCTATACACATGATATTGACCACATCACATGTCCAGTCTATATACTGATCACATCACATGTCCAGTCTATATACTGACTACATCACATGGCCAGTCTATAAATGTGATACTGACTACATAACATGTCCAGTCTATATACTGACTACATCACATGTCCAGTCTATACACGTGATACTGACTACATATCATGTCCAGTCTATATACTGACTACATCACATGTCCAGTCTATATACTGACCACATCACATGTCCAGTCTATATACTGACCACATCATATGTCTAGTCTATACACATGATACTGACTACATCACATGTCCAGTCTATATACTGACTACATCACATGTCCAGTCCATACACGTGATACTGACCACATCACATGTCTAGTCTATACACATGATACTGACTACATCACATGTCCAGTCTATATACTGACTACATCACATGTCCAGTCTATATACTGACCACATCATATGTCTAGTCTATACACATGATATTGACCACATCACATGTCCAGTCTATATACTGATCACATCACATGTCCAGTCTATATACTGACTACATCACATGGCCAGTCTATAAATGTGATACTGACTACATAACATGTCCAGTCTATATACTGACTACATCACATGTCCAGTCTATACACGTGATACTGACTACATATCATGTCCAGTCTATATACTGACTACATCACATGTCCAGTCTATATACTGACCACATCACATGTCCAGTCCATACACGTGATACTGACCACATCACATGTCTAGTCTATACACATGATACTGACTACATCACATGTCCAGTCTATATACTGACTACATCACATGTCCAGTCCATACACGTGATACTGACCACATCACATGTCTAGTCTATACACATGATACTGACTACATCACATGTCCAGTCTATATACTGACTACATCACATGTCCAGTCTATATACTGACCACATCATATGTCTAGTCTATACACATGATACTGACCACATCACATGTCTAGTCTATACACATGATACTGACTACATCACATGTCCAGTCTATATACTGACTACATCATATGTCTAGTCTATACGCATGATACTGACCACATCACATGTTTAGTCTATACACATGATACTGACTACATCACATGTCCAGTCTATATACTGACTACATCATATGTCTAGTCTATACACATGATACTGACTACATCACATGTCCAGTCTATATACTGACTACATCACATGTACAGTCCATACACGTGATACTGACCACATCACATGTCTAGTCTATACACATGATACTGACTACATCACATGTCCAGTCTATATACTGACTACATCACATGTCCAGTCTATATACTGACCACATCATATGTCTAGTCTATACACATGATACTGACCACATCACATGTCTAGTCTATACACATGATACTGACTACATCACATGTCCAGTCTATATACTGACTACATCATATGTCTAGTCTATACACATGATATTGACCACATCACATGTTTAGTCTATACACATGATACTGACTACATCACATGTCCAGTCTATATACTGACTACATCATATGTCCAGTCTATACACATGATACTGACCACATCAGATGTCTAGTCTATACACATGATACTGACTACATCACATGTCCAGTCTATATACTGACTACATCATATGTCTAGTCTATATACTGACTACATCACATGTCCAGTCTATATACTGACTACATCACGTCCAGTCCATACACGTGATACTGACCACATCACATGTCCAGTCCATACACGTGATACTGACCACATCACATGTCCAGTCTATACACGTGATACTGACTACATCAATGTCCAGTCTATACACGTGATGGGTCCAGCACCATGCACCGAGGCGCGGAGACCGGTTCTTCGCTAAGACCATTCCCGACACATTTGGTTTCTCTAAAGCCTTAATGGTTTTAAAATTTACTTGAACATTTGTGCATCAACATTCTAAGATGTGTATTATTTTGTCACATATTATTCTGTATGGTGCAGGCGGGCAGCTAGGGTTTTGCTTTTTTGATCCGGCAGCTTCTGCAGCTTGTTTTGTTCCAGATGTATTGGTGTCACCTTTCCTCTGGAGTAGACTAGACAGGCCGAGAGAGGAATCATTCTGCGTGGGCAACACATGGTCTCTAAATTCAGCTCAGGCTTTGTGGTATAGAGAGGTATAACTCCATTTTATAAACTATCGTCTGTCAAGACAGCAAGGGGACAGTCTCATTATTCTGTAAAACATGTGTACATCAACATTCTAAGTTGTTTTTGTTTACATATTACTTTGTAATACACGTGTGTAAAGTAAATAAATATCTGCATCTATTCCTACAGCTTGCTGACTCACAATGCCAGAAGCTTTATATTGACTGTGTTGATTATTCCACATATTGTTTCTGGCGTCTGTGTTTACATTCACTAAGGAAATTTGTGAATTCTCTTCATTCCGATAATGAGCAACATCTGTACAGCCTTAGTGTAATCTCTGCCTGTCATGGCCGGATAAACCATGTCTCCCTCGGCAATGTCTCGGAGCCTGTAGACAATGAACAAGCAACTAGAAAGTCAAATATAGGCCCAGAGGGTGTGGATATACAGAAAAATCTGACGTATTTCATGGAAACAGAAACAATCAAATAAAGAGGTTCTAGAAAAACTGGGAATGAAAACAGATGCAAGTGAAACATTTCAGCCACGTTAAAAGACATAACACTCTTATAAAAACCAAACTGGAGGGTAAGGTTGAAGGCAAGCGAGCAAGAGGTAGACACCCATGCAAGTGGGAAGATAACATCAAGAGAGGGACGAATAGCAGGCTAACATAATGAGCAATCAAGGCGAGAGGGAGACAATGTTGGCGATCCATTGCAGCCAACTTCCACTGTGAAGAAGGCACCTGATTGAATGAGTGAGAGACGGAAACACCCGCAGCCCCGTGAACAGCCAGGGCCAGTCTGTGTGCGCCGTGCTGAGTCCTGCTGGCAATATCATCATGTGTCAGGTCGCTTGCAGAAGGTCGCTCTCATAACAGCGCCTAGAACAGCTTGGGCGGCAGTGTCGACACAAAGCTCTCGTGACAGCGCGTGGAACAGCCTGGATGACAGTGCCGACACACAGCTCTAGTGACAGCGCGTGGAACAGCCTGAGTGGCAGTGCCGACACACAACTCTCGTGACAGCTCCTGGAACAGCCTGGCTGACAGTGCCGACACACAGCTCTCGTGACAGCGCGTGGAACAGCCTGGGTGGCAGTACCGACACACAGTTCTAGTGACAGCGCCTGGAACAGCCTGGGTGACAGTGTCGACACACAGCTCTCGTGACAGCGCCTGGAACAGCCTGGGTGACAGTGCCGACACACAGCTCTCGTGACAGCGCCTGAAACAGCTTGGATGGCAGTGTCGACACACAGCTCTAGTGACAGCGCCTGGAACAGCCTGGGTGACAGTGTCGACACACAGCTCTCGTGACAGCGCCTGGAACAGCCTGGGTGGCAGTGCCGACACATCTCTCATCGTTATCAGTTGGTGTTTACTTGTCTGACTGTACTGTTGTTTGCCAGGTCGCAGATACTAACTTGAAGATAGTTAATGTAGCCACAAGTTCACACACACTAAGGTAATGTAGCCACAAGTTCACACACACAATAACTCGGAGAAAGGTAATGCTGTCACACATTCAACACACGTACAAGATGGAGAAGTACAGTGGCATGGTCGCTAGTCTGAGACAGGAAGGTTAAAGTGTCAGGCTATTCGCCGTAGAGGTGAGCGCAAGATGTCTAGTCTTTTACTCCATGTATGATGCATCAAAGGACAAACGAGAACTCGGGCACAAAAACAACTGGGTAAGGCTGCTGAAAAGGCCTCGAGCTGGTTGTGGAACTGCCGGGAACGTAAAATGGGACAAGTCTCGACAGTAATATGGTTAAAGCTCCTGTCTGTAACTGCTGGGCAAGCAACATCGAAACCAATCTCCCAATAAGATCTAAAACGACTCTATAGCCTTCTCTCCGAGCGAGGGCAGTGCATCTGAGTACGGGGCTGTTCGGTGGTACAAATCGCCGCACGGTAGCAGTCGCAAAATCATGCAAATGTCGGCTGAAGTCCAACCTCAATACCAGAGGCATAACATCCCTTAACAGGGAATAGAGAATAAAAGGGACAGAAGTAGAAGGTAGAACTCTTAAGCAGTTCTCCGACAGGACACGCACCTGTCATGAGTAGGACAGTGTAGGACATGACAGGGATTTACGCCCAGGTTAGAGTAGAAGACGCTGTTCACGAGAAGTACCCGTAAACAGCACTAACTCGAGCACAGTAACTAGTGACAGGCTACTGAGCTGCATGCTAGGTAACACAGCACGGAACCTTGCTGACGCACGAGGATTCACAGGTCAGCAGCTGGACAACGCTGCAAAGTTAGCCAGACGGGACTGGACAGTTGAGGAGACAAGTCGATGTATTTACCCTGACCACTGTGTGGTTTGCAGGGCACAGTAGTGTAGTGACTTAAGCTAGAATTAGGACAGACAGAGATTGTGCTTAGCATTGTTAAGATTATATTGATTGTGATAATTTGCATATATGAATGTTCATGTGAGCTCGTGGAGCCGAATGTATTTTGTACGCAATAAAGCGACTATTCCCTTTGTACACCTACGAGTTGATATTCGTGCGGTACAAATGAAGAATCCCTGTATAAACTAGGTTGCTGACAGGCGGGATTATTCTGGTGTCAGAAAGTGGGCCTTGAACCTACCCGGGATTATTCTGGTGTCAGAAAGTGAGCCTTGAACCTACTTAAGATTATTCTGGTGTCAGAAAGTGGGCCTTGAACCTACCTAAGATTATTCTGATGTCAAAAAGTGGGCCTTGAACCTACCTAAGATCACAATAATTAATTCGGGATTATTCAATTAAAAAATACCCACAGTATTATTTTGGTGTTAGAAACGATCATTGCAATTATCGAGAGAGCACAATCAGAAAACGGAGATGTATGTTGAATAGTCACACAGAAATTGAGAAAGGAAAGTGGTTATGTCAACTTACAACTGAGAATTGAAAGCGAAGAAATACTTACGACTAATAAGAGTAGCTCAGTCAGTAATCCGAGAAAATTGAAGACAAGACGACATTAGACGGACGACCGACAATTCATTCATTGATTCATTCAATCATTCATATCACATTTCTGTTTTCCATTCTGAGTGAATTGTGACATAAATAACTAATACCATCGTGTATTTGCCAATAAATTATGTATATTAATTGTTGCTGCTCTGCGTAACAGGATGTAACGTAGTAGCGAGCAGAACTATAGTACGAACGAAGAGAGAGTGAAACATCCCAAGTCAGCGAGCAAACCGCGAAATCAGATGAGTACCATTACAGTTTTGATAATGTTAATTAACTACGCATCTTATTGTCTTTGAAATTGTACTGTAAATAATTATATATATCATTCAATATTCTTGTTATCAATGCCATTGGTGTAGAAACATAAAGAGCTAAAATGTCAACACTCAGTGAATTTATCCAAGCTGGGAAAGATCTAGGATTTAGTGGGGATAAACTAGAACAATGGGCTAGTAAGGAATATAAAGAATACACAGATAAGAAAGCTGCAGCTGAGAGAGATGAACGGGCGCGAGAAAGACAACATCAGAAAGAACTGGCAGAATTAAGTGAAGCCACCAAACAGAAAGAAATAGCTGAAACAACCAAACAGAAAGAAATGGCTGAAGCCACCAAACAGAAAGAATTAGCTGAAACAAACAGACAGAAAGAAATCGAGTTACAGACACAATTAAAGATTAAAGAAATGGAAATTGACTCTCATGCTCAGATTGCTACCACAAAATTAAAGAGTCACGAGGAATAGAATAAATTCCATAAGTATAAAGGGTTAGTGAAGCCCTATTGCCAAGGGGATTCAATCTCCGCATGGACTGAAAATGTCGAGTTCCAACTCAAATTCCAGGAGGTACCATTAAAAGATTGGGCAATGATCTATACTTATCTGGGGAGCCCTTAAAAGTAATTGAATCAATTCCACCTGAGTTAAGAAATAAATACCAATACATACATGATCGCATCATGCAACATTTTTTGCTTGACGCCCCGGGATATCAGATCCAGTATTCCAAGCTCAAACCAAAAGCTACTGAAACTTTCATAGATTACGTTTCAAATGTTCAAAGTATTTTTAATAAATGGCTAAACGCGGCAAAGATAGGGAAAAGTTTTGAGAAATTAAGTGATCTGATGATAATGGACAAAGTTATCTCCACTGTTCCAACTCCCTTCGCGAATTTCTTGCAACAAGCCGACATTGAATCACTTCAACAACAAGAAAAACGTGGGTCGGCTTATTTTTCTTCTAACAGAGACGTTTTTAAGACATCGATAGAGGAGTCAGAAATTGCGGCATTTGCCAAAAGTCAAACAAGAAAACCTCCCAGTCAAAAACTATTTCAAATGAAAGATAGGCAAAAATCAAAGCCACCTCAGTGTATGTATTGTCGTTTTTTCCATCATGAATTTTCTATGTGCGATAAAAATCCTCTAGACCGTTTGAAAGTGTAGCGGTAGATATTGTTGGACCCCTAAATCAGGTGTCGAACAAAGGAAACCGTTTTATTTTAACTCTGGTAGATCTCTGTTCGAGGTGGGTAGAGGCGGTGCCCCTAAAATATATCACCTCCAAAGATGTAGCTAACGTCTTTTTGCACCTGTTTTCCCGGTTCGGATTTCCTCGTACCATTCTATCAGAACGGGGAACGCAGTTTATATCAGCTGCGACGCAAGCTCTTACAAAATTGCTAGGGATTAAGCAACATTTCACCACGGCCTACCACCCAGTCAGCAATGGAATTATAGAGAAAATTAACGGCGATTTAAAACACATGCTGGCTACGGTGACAGCAGAGAACCCATCTGATTGGGATATACTGTTACCAACAGTGCTGTTCGCCTACCGAGAAATTCCGCACTCGAGTACGGGTTTCTCCCCATTCGAGTTAATATACGGGGCTAACCCACGTGGACCCCTCACGATTTACCATCAGTTAATTACGAACACCTCAGATAATCCAACACCAGTAACACCTTATGAAATGGTGACTGAAACACGCAACAAAATCATGAAAGCGTGTCTAATAGCTAAAGCATCTTTGGAGAGAAAAGGACAAATCTACCTGCATTGCGCAAACAAAGGTGCCAAAACCTTACACCTCGAACCAGAACAAGAGGTGCTACTTCTATTGCCAGATAAACGTAACTTACTATTAACATCGTGGCAAGGGCCATTCAAAGTGGTGCGAAAGATATCAGATGTCGACTATGAAATATCGATAAACCGAAAATTAAAGATATTCCATATCAACATGCTGAAACCGTATTTTTCAAGACAGGAACAGACGACAGACGAACATGATGCATCTACATCTATCAATCGGACGACAGACAAACATATCGCAACTATACTAAGTAGTTTGACAAAGACGACGACAACGCAACCACACTTAGCCAGGAAACAGAACACGCACTTAGTACCACCACAGTACTTAACCAAACAGAAGACGACGACATGGAACTACCAGTTCCAACAGTGGACATGACAACGACAATTGACAGCATACATATAGAACCAAAACTTACAGACGAGCAGACACAGCAGACAATAGCATTAGTAACTGAGTACAAAAATTGTTTTCTGACATTTCAGGTAGGTCTGACAGAATCGAACACTCCATTCTTCTATCTGACTAAACCCCTATAAAATGCCGACCTTATTCCATCCCTTTAAATTATAGACAAAAGCTCGACAAGGAAATTATCGATCTTGAAGCGAGTGGAATAATTCAGAAGTCTCAGTCGGAATATTCTTTTCCTATTGTCCTTGTCAAAAAGGACTCTACCATCCGTCTCTGCGTAGATTATAGGAAATTAAATAGTGTAACAAAGGTAGACGCAGAACCTATCCCTTCTTGCGAAGATCTCATCTTAAACATGGCAACATCTATGATCTTCTCTAAACTTGACCTAACGAAAGGATATTGGCAGGTCCCGATGAGCAAAAATTCTATTCACTTAACTGCCTTCTCAACCCCTCTAGGTCTTTACGAGTGGCAATTTCTTCCTTTTGGCCTTCGGAATGCGCCCGCCACATTTGTTCGCCTTACTAGGGATCTATTGCATGGAGTAACGAATACTGAGACATATATAGACGACATATGTATTCATACTGCAGACTGGACCACACATCTACAGAAACTAAGACATGTTTTTGAGAGAATAAAACTATTTGGTCTTACAGTGAAACCGACAAAAGTGGAGTTAGGACTGAAGAAATTGACTTCCTTGGCCATACCATCACAAAACGCCAACTGAAAGATAACAAAATTGTTACCAAAATTTTAAACCTCACCATGGCGACCACCAAAAAGCAGGTGAGAAGTTTACTTGGTCTGGTAAACTACTATAACAAATTCATCCCAAATTTAGCTGAGATTACCAGCATTTTTTCAAACTTGTTGAAAGCTTCTGTAAAAATTAATGTAAAAGATGCTGAGTTAATTAACGCTTTATCAAAACTTAAGCATATGTTTAGCGATGTGCCAATATTATGCTTGCCTAATCTGAACCTCACTTATTTTCTTCGGACAGACGCGAGTGCTGTATCCATCGGTGGCATACTAGGCCAACATTATGATGAAATTTTCCACCCGATCATCTACGTAAGTCGGAAGATCACACCAACGGAGTCTAAGTATGGAGTCTCTGAAATAGAAGCGTTAAGTATCATTTACTGTGTCCGTAAGCTTCATAGGTTTTTGGCAGGGACACATTTTGTCATCGAGACTGACAACTCACCACACACTGTCATGGTAGTCAGGAGTCCACAGAAACAACCGTATTTACAGATGGTCTCTGATACTCCAAAACTACTCTTTTACCATCAAACACATTAAGGGTAAAATGAACTTACTTGCCGACACTCTGAGCAGACCCTCTGACGTCGATATACCTGAGTTACCGCAGAGGAATGATCCAACAGTACCATAGTCATTGACACTATATTTACTCTGTGTCCAAACTGGTGTGTTATAGACACGAGAGTGCTCATAAATTTGTGTGTCGCCGTAAAGTACAGTGTGCATATAACTGTGTCATTACAAATTAAAACGGACAAGCACATCATAAACTTGCTACGCCGTCACTGTATTAGATATTCGACACGGAAGTAAGTGAACAGGCAGACACGACCCAGGATCAGCGCGAAGAATACCAGACATTGTAAATAACATTGCTAAATAGATTGATATTCAACTTCAAGGAACGCGACTTCACCATCAGACCTGGAATTAATTAGTGTAAATAGTGTATTAAATACAAATATATTGTGATATGTAGTATAAAATGCTTTTATTGCAGGTGCATGTACTATGATATCTTTGTTAGTGTAACATTTGATAGAATCGAAACTAGTAAAGTATATCCATGAATCTCATAAACACATTAGGAACTCATCATTAATTAAATACTTTTTGAGATAACCTAGTTATTTAAATCATTACTTAAATTTGTACCATTATGTGAAATTAACATCATCATATTTACAAATACATTAAGGTAAACAACACATTTCACCCCATTTTATTCATTTAGTTAGATTAGTTCCCTTAGTTAGTTTAGCTCAGCTCACAAAAGTAGAATAGAATAGTTAGATTAGACAGCAGACCCAGGGATGATTACAAACCATCCTTGCAACTATGTAAATATTTTTGTACATAACATGACTAGTGCAAAAACTTATCAGTCATGCGGCTCTACAACTCGGTAAACTGAGCCTAAATTTAGTGTACAAATACTTTTTTTTCAATGAATTTCTTGTTCATGACGGTATTTTAAGAACATAACAGTGGTTTCTTTTAAACTAATGTGGAGTGAATGTGTGAGCAAGAGGAGAGAAAAAGAAATTGAGTGACTGGATTAAATACAGATGAGCGAAACACTAGTGTGAAATTTTTCCGCACAACGTGAGTTTTTCTAATTCGTCTCTGTTCCATTCGTGTAACACACGTGTTGTCTATTTTTATGTGTGTGATTGCCATAAATACATTACAGGTAAGGAAACGTATTTTAAGCTTCCTAAACCGGCTAAGCAGTCATAAATCAGGCATACACACTCATTTGTGACTGCAATAAACCGTTTCTATGGCGCTTGAAAAATAACACTCAACTAAATTATAGACATACACACATGTTTGTAATTTAAACATACTTTAACTATAAACAAACACGCAAACAACCAGGAATACTTTCAGATAAACATGCAGACAACATTGACTGGAAAGGGGCTTAACTCTGAACAGGGGACATTACAGACGTACTAAACTCTGGTATGACATTGAAAGATGTCTTCACAAACGGGAGTTAGACAGGTGAACACTAGCACACACAGCAGGTAAACGAGTTGGATCGACATTATATGGGAGCATGAATATTATTCATGTATTGTACCCATAACTGGGACAATTTGTCCGGGTTGTCAGTTAATTGGCAATTTGAGAAGCAGGTCTTTAAGACAACGGGCTTTGGTTCAAACAACTCCCAGAAGTATAATAGAAAAGGAGCATTGGCTCTGGCCAACAATACAGTTGTGTTGTGTTAATAAATAGCCAGTGGAGTCATACAACATTGTGACATCAGACAGTAGAAGTCAGTCAATATACCCAGAACATAGTTAACAAACTCAACCAGCTCTTGACAAAATTAGACAGACCTAATTTTTAAGGCAACCCATTGCGTCACACCCATAACTTAAAGTTGGTGACGCAACACAGACGGGAGGAGAGTATGTCAAGGAGCTGAATGAGAGGACAGAAGTAATAGAAGGATAGAAGTTAGGGATAAGACTAAGACAGGATAGCATGACAGGATGATAACATCCCTTAACAGGGAATAGAGAATAAAAGGGACAGAAGTAGAAGGTAGAACTCTTAAGCAGTTTTCCGACAGGACACGCACGTGTCATAAGTAGGACAGTGTAGGCCATGACAGGGATTTACTCCCAGGTTAGAGTAGGAGACGCTGTTCACGAGAAGTACCCATAAACAGGACTAACTCGAGCACAGTAACTAGTGACAGGCTACTGAGCTGCGTGCTAGGTAACACAGCACGCAACCTTGCTGACGCACGAGGATTCACAGGTCAGCAGCTGGACAACGCTGCAAAGTTAGCCAGACGGGACTGGACAGTTGAGGAGACAAGTCGATATATTTACCCTGACCACTGTGTGATTTGCAGGGCACAGTAGTGTAGTGACTAAGCTAGAATTAGGACAGATAGAGATTGTGTTTAGTATTGTTATGATTATATTGATTGTGATAATGTGCATATATGAATGTTCATGTGAGCTCGTGGAGCCGAATGTATTTTGTACGCAATAAAGCGACTTTACCCTTTGTACACCTACGAGTTGATATTCGTGCGGTACAAATGAAGAATCCCTGTATAAACTAGGTTCAGCAGGGGAAAGACGCCCGAAGTCATTACCCATTCGGGCCTGCCCCTAGAGAATGTTAAAAAGTGAAAGGGTCAAAATATTCGGGGAAGGAGGGTACTTCTGACGATCAGAAACCTCCAGCCGTGTTTCCTCCGCGACGGAGTTTGTATCACTGTCACAAGTTCATTCACTCAATAGTTTTAGTTTAGTCGACGTATCAACATCACGGCACACCCCTAAGTGCTCCATTCAACTCCTAACTCAAGCCTCTCCGGGAGAATTTCAGCTCAGTGCACGAACTCAGTAGCACCAGCGAGGATCCTGAAATACTTTGGGTAGATATTTAACTCGAAATTTTACCCGGGCAGCGCCGTTAGGCTACTTTTTTCTGATTTCCAACTGCCAAGGCATTTTTTGTGTGCTCAACAATACACATGGGCGTCCGATCTCACTACCCAGAGACCAGGGGAAATCTTGTTACTAGAAGTTCACGTGAAAAATCCTGGCCCTCACCAGGGCTTGAACCTGGGACCTCCAGCACTCGGGGCGGACACCATACCTCGAGACCACTCAGCCCCGCATGTTGTAAGATGATGTAAAACACATACCACATTCATCACACTTTCTCTCCTGTATGTGTTCTCTTGTGGTATTTTATGTTGTAAGATGATGAAAAACACATATAACAATCATCACACTTTCTCTCCTGTATGTGTTCTCTTGTGGTATTTTATGTTGTAAGATGATGAAAAACACATACCACAATCATCACACTTTCTCTCCTGTATGTGTTCTCTTGTGGTATTTTATGTTGTAAGATGATGAAAAACACATACCACAATCATCACACTTTCTCTCCTGTATGTGTTCTCTTGTGGTATTTTATGTTGTAAGATGATGAAAAACACATACCACATTCATCACACTTTCTCTCCTGTATGTGTTCTCTTGTGGTATTTTATGTTGTAAGATGATGAAAAACACATACCACAATCATCACACTTTCTCTCCTGTATGTGTTCTCTTGTGGTATTTTATGTTGTAAGATGATGAAAAACACATACCGCAATCATGACACTTGTAAAGTTTCTCTCCTGTATGTATTTGCTTGTGGGCCTTTAGGACGCAGATTTTATAAAAGAACACTCACACAATATATAACTCACACAATAACTTGGAGAAAAGTAATGTGACAAGTTCAGACACACACAATAACTGGAAGAAAGGTAATGTTACAAGTGTTATTTCTCTCTCTCACTCACACACATACACACACAAAATAACTGGAAGAAAGGTAATGTTACACATACAGACACACAATAACTTGAAGAAAGGTTATGTTACAAATTCACACAGACACTAACTTGGAAAAATCAACCACAAGTCACAGTCAATGACAACACAGAGATGCTGGCCTCCCTTTATTTGATGACTGCCGAACTAAACACCACCACAAATGGGAGAAATCAAATTTGGATTTGAAAAACAAAAACCGGTTCTGAAACCAAATATTTGTTTCTGGACCAGTCAAGGGTACAATCAACAATAACTGGTCTAAATTAACCAGAAGAAAAATTAATAATCTACATTCTTTGATCTTGTGCCTGGGATGCAGGGTTAACATAGGTTCCTTCAGTCTTTTCCACATCTACCCTGGTATATAGAGGTACCTATACAGTCATACTCTATCCACTTCTACCCTGGGATATAGAGGTACCTATACAGTCATACTCTATCCACTTCTACCCTGGTATATAGAGGTACCTATACAGTCATACTCTATCCACTTCTACCCTGGGATATAGAGGTACCTATACAGTCATACTCTGTCCACTTCTACCCTGGGTGTAGGGACACCTGTACAGTCCCACCCAGTCTGTCCACTTCTACCCTGGATGTAGGGACACCTGTACAGTCCCACCCAGTCTGTCCACTTCTACCCTGGGGTGTACAGGAACAAGTAACAGATCATGGACTCTTGTACACACCTGGAGGCATATCGGGTACATGGTGCTCACCCCATACTTGTACAGACCCATGAGTACACCACCAGTGAGGTGATCAACACCCTGAGTGAGGTGATCAACACCCTGAGTGAGGTGATCAACACCCTGAGTGAGGTGATCAATACCACCAGTGAGGTGACCAACACCCTGAGTGAGGTGATCAATACCACCAGTGAGGTGATCAATACCACCAGTGAGGTGACCAACACCCTGAGTGAGGTGATCAATACCACCAGTGAGGTGACCAACACCCTGAGTGAGGTGATCAATACCACCAGTGAGGTGACCAACACCCTGAGTGAGGTGATCAATACCACCAGTGAGGTGATCAATACCACCAGTGAGGTGATCAACACCACCAGTGAGGTGATCGATACCATGAGTGAGGTGATCAACACCCCCAGTGAGGTGATCAATACCACCAGTGAGTTGATCAACACCACCAGTGAGGTGATCAACACCATGAGTGAGGTGATCAATACCCCCAGTGAGGTTATCAACACCACCAGTGAGGTGATCAACACCCTGAGTGAGGTGATCAACACCACCAGTGAGGTGATCAACACCCTGAGTGAGGTGATCAACACCCTGAGTGAGGTGACCAACACCCTGAGTGAGGTGATCAACACCACCAGTGAGGTGATCAACACCACCAGTGAGGTGATCAACACCCTGAGTGAGGTGACCAACACCACCAGTGAGGTGATCAACACCCTGAGTGAGGTGATCAACACCACCAGTGAGGTGACCAACACCCTGAGTGAGGTGACCAACACCACCAGTGAGGTGATCAACACCCTGAGTGAGGTGACCAACACCACCAGTGAGGTGATCAACACCATGAGTGAGGTGATCAACACCCTGAGTGAGGTGATCAACACCACCAGTGAGGTGATCAACACCATGAGTGAGGTTATCAACACCACCAGTGAGGTGATCAACACCATGAGTGAGGTTATCAACACCACCAGTGAGGTGACCAACACCCTGAGTGAGGTGATCAACACCCTGAGTGAGGTGATCAACACCACCAGTGAGGTGATCAACACCCTGAGTGAGGTGATCAACACCCTGAGTGAGGTTATCAACACCACCAGTGAGGTGATCAACACCATGAGTGAGGTTATCAACACCACCAGTGAGGTGACCAACACCCTGAGTGAGGTGATCAACACCCTGAGTGAGGTGATCAACACCACCAGTGAGGTGATCAACACCCTGAGTGAGGTGATCAACACCACCAGTGAGGTGATCAACACCCTGAGTGAGGTGATCAACACCCTGAGTGAGGTGATCAACACCACCAGTGAGGTGATCAACACCCTGAGTGAGGTGATCAACACCACCAGTGAGGTGACCAACACCCTGAGTGAGGTGATCAACACCCTGAGTGAGGTGATCAATACCACCAGTGAGGTGATCAACACCACCAGTGAGGTGATCAATACCACCAGTGAGGTGATCAATACCACCAGTGAGGTGATCAATACCACCAGTGAGGTGATCAACACCACCAGTGAGGTGATCAATACCACCAGTGAGGTGATCAACACCACCAGTGAGGTGATCAACACCACCAGTGAGGTGATCAATACCACCAGTGAGGTGATCAATACCACCAGTGAGGTGATCAACACCACCAGTGAGGTGATCAATACCACCAGTGAGGTGATCAACACCACCAGTGAGGTGAACAACACCACCAGTGAGGTGATCAACACCACCAGTGAGGTGATTGACACCACCAGTGAGGTGATTGACACCACCAGTGAGGTGATTGACACCACCAGTGAGGTGATCAACACCACCAGTGAGGTTATCAACACCACCAGTGAGGTGATCAACACCACCAGTGAGGTGATCAACACCACCAGTGAGGTGAACAACACCACCAGTGAGGTGATTGACACCACCAGTGAGGTGATCAACACCACCAGTGAGGTGATCAACACCACCAGTGAGGTGATCAACACCACCAGTGAGGTGATTGACACCACCAGTGAGGTGATTGACACCACCAGTGAGGAGATCAACACCACCAGTGAGGTGATTGACACCACCAGTGAGGTGATCAACACCACCAGTGAGGTGATTGACACCACCAGTGAGGAGATCAACACCACCAGTGAGGTGAACAACACCACCAGTGAGGTGATCAACACCACCAGTGAGGTGATTGACACCACCAGTGAGGTGATTGACACCACCAGTGAGGTGATTGACACCACCAGTGAGGTGATTGACACCACCAGTGAGGTGATCAACACCACCAGTGAGGTGACCAACACCACCAGTGAGGTGATTGACACCACCAGTGAGGTGATTGACACCACCAGTGAGGTGATTGACACCACCAGTGAGGAGATCAACACCACCAGTGAGGTGAACAACACCACCAGTGAGGTGATTGACACCACCAGTGAGGTGATTGACACCACCAGTGAGGTGATTGACACCACCAGTGAGGAGATCAACACCACCAGTGAGGTGATTGACACCACCAGTGAGGTGATCGACACCACCAGTGAAGTGATCAACACCACCAGTGAGGTGATTGACACCACCAGTGAGGTGATCAACACCACCAGTGAGGTGAACAACACCACCAGTGAGGTGATCAACACCACCAGTGAGGTGAACAACACCACCAGTGAGGTGATTGACACCACCAGTGAGGTGATTGACACCACCAGTGAGGTGATCAACACCACCAGTGAGGTGACCAACACCACCAGTGAGGTGATTGACACCACCAGTGAGGTGATTGACACCACCAGTGAGGTGATTGACACCACCAGTGAGGAGATCAACACCACCAGTGAGGAGATCAACACCACCAGTGAGGTGATTGACACCAGTGAGGTGATTGACACCACCAGTGAGGTGAACAACACCAGTGAGGTGATTGACACCACCAGTGAGGTGATTGACACCACCAGTGAGGTGATTGACACCACCAGTGAGGTGAACAACACCAGTGAGGAGATCAACACCACCAGTGAGGTGATTGACACCACCAGTGAGGTGATTGACACCACCAGTGAGGTGAACAACACCAGTGAGGAGATCAACACCACCAGTGAGGTGATTGACACCACCAGTGAGGTGATTGACACCACCAGTGAGGTGATTGACACCACCAGTGAGGTGATTGACACCACCAGTGAGGTGAACAACACCAGTGAGGAGATCAACACCACCAGTGAGGTGATTGACACCACCAGTGAGGTGATTAACACCACCAGTGAGGTGATTGACACCACCAGTGAGGTGATTGACACCACCAGTGAGGTGATTGACACCACCAGTGAGGTGATTGACACCACCAGTGAGGTGATTGACACCACCAGTGAGGTGATTAACACCACCAGTGAGGTGAACAACACCAGTGAGGAGATCAACACCACCAGTGAGGTGATCAATACCAAGAGTGAGGTGATTGACACCACCAGTGAGGTGATTGACACCACCAGTGAAGTGATTGACACCACCAGTGAGGTGATTGACACCACCAGTGAGGAGATCAACACCACCAGTGAGGTGATCAATACCAAGAGTGAGGTGATCCACACCACACCGGCCATCTTGACCTCCCAGGCCACTATGTTGTGCCTACGCGTGAGGCTAGGTTGAACTGTGAGCCAGGACACTGACATCCAGGCTGGCGATGTGAACGCCTCACCACTGGGCCGGCAGGTAAGGATACTATCCACAGTTGCCAGGATGTAGGGTACCTGAGCCTCATGTTGACACTGTCCTCTGCTAATCTCTGGAATAGAATACCTTTATTTCTACCTTTGTAGAGGAGAAGTGGGAGCGGCTTCTTGTGACACCTGATTGTTGCTTAGTTGTCTATCTTGTGGTGTAGATGCACAGCATGACCCTGCTCTAATTAGGCATTATTAGTGACATAAGTGCAGAGTTCCGCTTTACCAACATGATTGGTATGGCACCTCACATGGATCAACTCTGCGCTTCCACACAGCTAGGCAGGCGTACTATCGCTCAACAAAAATGTTCCCTAATGGAATCAATTGTTATTTTACGACAGCAATTTAACATTCTCAAGTATTTCTGTAAAACTGACAACCTAGAGAGGAGGACAGAACATGGATATATAATGATCTGTGCAGTGACAGCACTGTGAACGTGCAGATATAAGACTATGACCACAACCGGCCGGTTCTGTGAACACAAGTAAGATGTCATCATGTCAACAAGAAGGTATATCTGTTATGAATGATGGAATCTCAGGGTGGCATCTGGGGGTCAGGGTTCTCCATCTGATCCGTAGACATGTGCAAACATGACATTCAATGGTGATTTAACTTCAGTTATAGACAAGATCAGATGTGGGGAAAAAGGTGAATTGATGCCAGTCATAGATTTATAACATGGAAATTTGGTGCCACTCATAGGTTTATTAAATAGTGATTTGATGTGTCAGTCATAGATCTATAAAATTATGATTTTATGTGTCAGTCACAGATCTATTAAATGATGATTTTATGTGTCAGTCACAGATCTATTAAATGATGATTTTATGTGTCAGTCTTTTTTGTTTCAATTTTTATTTATTATTTTTTTTAATGTTGCATGTCCTAATTGCAGTTAACACCATCATTTTTCAGCTGCTGTTGATGTACTAGGCAAGATTGCTCTCACTAGTTTGCCACTGCTTTCTGAGTGACCGGCTCACATACCCCGTAAGTTACCAAAGCGGTGGGAACCCCTAGGCCAGGGAGACCGCACAGATCTATTAAATGATGATTTTATGTGTCAGTCACAGATCTATTAAATTATGATTTTATGTGTCAGTCACAGATCTATTAAATGATGATTTCATGTGTCAGTCACAGATCTATTAAAAGATGATTTTATGTGTCAGTCACAGATCTATTAAATGATGATTTTAATGTGTGGCTTAGGTAGAAATGATAGGATGTCAGAAATGATGGCTCAGATAGAAATGATATTGCATGTAACAAAATATGGCTTGTATATAAATGATTGAATGTCAGATGTGGAAACATAAATTGGTTACAAAAGCTTTGGGACTTGTCCAATCATATATATTGAAAATGATGACCTGGTTAGTTACAGCACCATGATAACTATAAGAGAACAGTACTGACAGCTGTTATTCACAACCTCAATAGCTAAATCACTTGCTACAGTGAAGCAAAATCAACAATCAAACATCAGGTACTGGGAAGCTGTGGCTCCAGTAACATAATCCATCACAAAATGACCACATGCCACACGTGATGAACTAATCTTCATCTTTAAACCACACAGAGGGCATTATCACTGCCAGCTGTCATGTCAGCAGACTAGAGATGCCTCCACCTGTCACCTAATCCTGACTACACAGGCCCCCAAACTTGAGAAGACATCCAACAAACTACACTGAACTTTCACTAACTAACCATGCCAACAACTCTTCCCTACATGTCTTCCTGACTGATGTCGGTGACCATGTCTCTTCACAAGACTGGATCCCTGGATCTGTTGATTTATATTTCATTATAAAGATGAGTTAGCACTGCCTATCTCAGCCTGCCTGTACCTGCTTCCAAGTGAATCCAATTAGTTTTTACACAAATTCTCAGCCTGCCTGTACCTGCTTCCACATGGATCCAATTAGTTGTTACATGAATTCTCAGCCTGCCTGTACTTGTGTGAATCCAACTAGTTGTTACATGAATTCGCAGCCTGCCTGTACCTGCTTCCACATGAATCCAATTAGTTGTTAAATGAATTCCAGTTGTTCTATTTTCATGGCATGGCTACAGCAACTTTGTGACTGCTCCATTTAATGTGGCCAGAAATTTCAATATATATGGCCAAATCAAGTGAACTGCTCCCCTGTGATGGTTTTGAGAAGTTTCTCCACCAGTAAATAACCTGAGACGAAGAGAGAAACATGAGATTCACATTAACTAGCTCCCAGAACCTGACCTCCCCCGGATACCTGACACGGATGACATGAATGTACATGGCAACAATTAATGCTTGTTTGATCTCTTCAGGCAACACAAATATTGGATAAGTTCCACACAAAAAAAAGTGCATCACAAACATAACACATATTGTCTACAGACATTCATTAAGAAAATTATAATTATATTACTAAATATAAATAATAACATAAGGCCAAATAATTATTATACAACAACCAGGCATAAGTTTGAACACATTGAAGTAACAATTTGCAAAAGGCGGAGTTTCTGCTTTGATTTGCCAGATTGGTGCTACTTTGACCTGAAGGTATTCTCTACTGAAGGATCTCTACTTTGTGCTGATGAAATGTTCACCTGGCAACTCTTGTGAGCAAACACAGTTTTGGCTATTCTATGCACTATACTGGGAGATGAGGGTGTTAGTCTCCCAAATATGGAGGCACAGGTCACAACCATGATAAGACAGATTTGTGTCTTCTGAAGATGTAAGAAAAACCTGACGTGTGCACTGTGCTAATGACCTTGAACTGCCAGCCCCTCCTTGGGCATCCGCAAGTGCTGTCCCTCACTATCATTCCATGCCAGGATGGTAACTCCATGTCCCAGAGGCCATACATTTATATTGTATTAAAACACAGAAGCCACAAACAAGAGGTCAGGATTTATTGCCGGGCATATTTCGCTGTATCCTGTAGAGTTATATATCATGTAAAGTAAATAGATGAATCACATTTTGGATGAACTAAGTTAAACACACATTGTATCTGATACTGTTGGGTTGTGGAGCAATGTTATCTCAATGGTAATCACAGAGTCACTGTGAAATCTTTCTCTCGGCACAGCCCCAATTTTGGATTACTATATTGCATTTGACGAACAATAAACAATTACTCAAATACATGGGAGGCCATAACAATTAGACATCTAAAACCAGGGTTATGCGGACAGATAAATTTGATAGTGACTCTGCGATAACCGTGGAGATAACATTGCCACACATCCCAGCAGTATCAATGACTCTGTGTGATACGTATTTCAGCCAAACTTTGAGCTATCCTAAAACTTCATCTCATCTCATCTTGCTCCTCTTGTACCTTGCGGTGTCAAGGTGAAGTATAAACAGTTGGGTGAGTGACCGTTTATGGGCTTCGTGTATTAAGGTTCCCATAGATTGTTATTCCTTCTGTCCTTTGTTTATGTAGCGGCCGGCCTCTTCTGCTTCCGTCTGGTCTGTCCATCATTGCTTGTTGTGGTATACTGTTAGCTGGTAATCTAGTTATATGGTCAAACCATTTAACCTGCTGTTTTCTGATAAAATCTAGCGCTGCTACAACCCCTGCTGTAGTCCTGATTTTTTATTCCTGACTTTCTTTCTTCTTGATACATTGAGTATTCTTCTCAGAAATCTCATTTCCATTGTTGTAATTTGTCTGTTCTCTTCTTCTGTCATTGTCCAGGTTTGGCATTGGTTGGCAAAGCGTTGGTAGGAAGATAATGTTGTAGAGTGCTTTTTTACGATGTATTGATACCTGTTTGTTTTTTAGTATTGGTGCCATTTGTCCAATGAGTTGGTTTGCCTTATCGAATCTATTTTTTGTTTTGTCTTCTGATTTGCCATTTGATGATATACTTCCTAAGTACTTGAAGCTCTTTACTTGTTTCATGGGTGTTCTTTTGCATGAATCTTTGTTGTTTTTTCTTCTTTAGTTATAGTCATGACTTTTGTTTTACTGGTGCTAATGTTCATGTGGTGTTCCTGACACACTTCATGTAGACTATTTATGTGGACTTGTAATTCTTCTAAACTTTATATGATTTATAACTCTGCAGTATGCGCCAGACGAGATGCAGTGAAATATGCCAGGCAATAAATCATGCAACCTATTGCCTGTGTCTTCTGTGTTTAACTTCCCTAAGGGAATATACTGTATGTGCTAAGGGTGTGTTACTTACACACACCACAGCTAACCAGGTGGTTAGCAATCTCGCAAACATCCTGAATATAAACATCCACTGCAATTTGTTGCATGCCTGCGCTGTGGCCAAGGAGTTATGAGCACAATTCGTAATCCCACACACCACGTTCAAAACACAGCTGCTTGCGATTTGGAAGTAGACTGCCTTGTGCTGATTTTAATACAATGGTATGAGTGCCAGTCATTATGAAAGTAATGGAAAACTACTGAAATCACAAAATGCCAAAACATGATGGGGTTTACTGCGACATCCTGTAAAGGATATGGAAATAAATAATTGGCAATTTTAACCCTACGTATGCCAGTAAGCTTTTATGTGTCATGTACGTGCAATAAACGTCTATAACATAATGACTATGTTAAGCAAGCCAGAACAGAAACAAAGTAACAACTGCATAAAGTCTTACAACAAAGTCAGAATGGTTGCAACTCAAGAATAAAATAGACACAACTCTGCAAGAGCATTTAAACAAATAAAACAAATAGACACAACTCTGCAAGAACATTTAAAACACACAACAAATAGACACAACTCTGCAAGAGCGTTTAAAAAAATAAAACAAATAGACACAACTGTGCAAGAGCGTTTAAAATAACAAAACAAAAATACGCAACTCTGTTAGAACATGTAAAATACAAAACAAATATAGACAACTCTGCAAGAACATTTAAAACACACAACAAATAGACAAACTCTGCAAGAGCATTTAAAACACGCAACAAATATACACAACGCTGCAAGAGCATTAAAACACACAACAAATATACACAACGCTGCAAGAGCCAAGAGCGTTTAAACAAAATAAAACAAATAGACACAACTCTGCAAGAACATTAAAAACACACAACAAAAAGACACAACTCTGCAAGAACGTTTAAAACAAACAACAAATATACACAACTCTGCAAGAGCCAAGAGTGTTTAAAACAAACAACAAATAGACACAACTCTGCAAGAGCGTTTAAAAAAACAAAACAAATATACGCAACTCTGCAGGAACATGTAAAATACAAAACAAATATAGACAACTATACAAGAGCATTTAAAACACACAACAAATACAGACAACTCTGCAAGAGCATTTAAAACACACAACAAATAGACACAACTCTGCAAGAGCCAAGAGCGTTTAAAAGAAACAACAAATAGACACAACTCTGCAAGAGCGTTTAAAAGAAACAACAAATAGACACAACTCTGCAAGAATATGTAAAACACACAACAAATAGACACAACTCTGCAAGAGCATTTAAAACACACAACAAATAGACACAACTCTGCAAGAACGATTAAAATACACAAAACAAATAGACACAACTCTGCAAGAGCGTTTAAAAGAAACAACAAATGGACACAACTCTGCAAGAACATGTAAAACACACAACAAATAGACACAATTCTGCAAGAGCATTTAAAACACACAACAAATAGCCACACAACTCTGCAAGAGCATTTAAAACACACAACAAATATAGACAACTCTGCAAGAACGTTTAAAATACAAAACAAATATATACAACTCTGCAAGAACGTTTAAAATATAAAACAAATATACACAACTCTGCAAGATTGTTTAAAATACAAAACAAATAGACACAACTCTGCAAGAGCATTTAAAAAAAAAACAACAAAGAAACTCAATCGACTAAAATATGCAATCATAATAACTGCGAGTTAATATCAACAGACGATATAAAACAATCGATGTATGCTGGACATAGAACACATCTCCTCGGTCATACCCCTGAGCCTATCTGTCAAACCTTCGAGCCTATCTGTCATACCTCCGAGCCTATCTGTCATACCTTCAGGTCTTTCTGTCATACCTCTGAGCCTATCTGTCATACCTCCGAGCCTATCTGTCATACCTCCGAGCCTATCTGTCATGCCTTCAGGCCTTTCTGTCATACCTCTGAGCCTATCTGTCATACCTCCGAGCCTATCTGTCATACCTCCGAGCCTATCTGTTATGTCTACACATCTTGTGGTGCTGTTACTGTTGTCAACGATGGAGAATGTGAGCGGCATTCATCAAATTCTCTCTATCTGTTATGTAATTTTATGTATATTCTTTTCTTCTTTCTGTGTGTACAGGGTTGTAACTCTTCACATATGGCTGTTGTGATTTGAATATTTCTGTGTACCTTCTATTCTGTTCTTTCTATATGCAGTCTTCACTCTCTCTCACTCTGTCTGTGTGTACAGTAGTGTACCTTCTATTCTGTTCTTTCTATATGCAGTCTTCACTCTGAGTCTGTGTGTACAGTAGTGTACATTCTATTCTGTTCTTTCTATATGCATTCTTCACTTTCTCTCACTCTGCCACATTCTATTCTGTTCTTTCTATATGCAGTCTTCACTCTCTCTCACTCTGTGTCTGTGTGTACAGTTCTATTCTGTTCTTTCTATATGCAGTCTTCACTCTCTCTCACTCTGTGTCTGTGTGTACGCGTAGTGTACCTTCTATTGTGTTATTTCTATATGTAGTGTTTGTTCACTCACTCTTTTTGTTTAGCTCTGTTGTGATTTCTCTCTCTCTCTCTCTCTGTATGATGGCGTACTTTCTATTCTACTCTATCTAAATTGTGGTTATATCTTCTAACCACTGTTCTCTCTCATTATGTCATGTGTTGTACCTTTTCTCTCTATACAGCAATGTACTCTCTCTTTCTCTATGTACTATGGTATGGTTTCTATCCCCTTCACTAGCTCTCTCTGTAATGTTGTGCACCCTCATGTTGCCTGCCCATCACTATCCAAGAGAGCCACACTGTCATCTGTCAGCCCTAGAGTGGGTGGGTGGGTCAGTGCTCAGACCTGGGTCCGAGGAAACATCTGTCAAATGTTAACCAGCCTAAACTAGTTCCACCTTGAGGAACATCCTTCTGTCTATATGTGTTTCCCTATCGCAATTGTCAACCAGCCTAAACTAGCTCCACCTTGAGGAACATCCTTCTGTCTATTTGTGTTTCCCTAACACAAATGTCGGCTCCATGGCGAAGAGGCTACAGACACGGTTCGTAATCCCACAATACCCACGTTCAAAACACAGCTGTGGGCGATTTAGCAGCAGACCGTCTTTTACGTTGGTTTTTTTACAAAATGGTATGGGTGCCGGTCGTTCAGAAAGCAATGGCAAGCTACTGACTGTAAACTTGTCAAGAGATTACATCAGCAAAAAATGCGGGTGTTGACTGCAAAGACCTGTAAAGGAAATGCAACTAATCACTATTCAGAACGCCAGCACTGAAACTGCCCGTGTGCTGATTGATGGCAGGGCATTGGGTTCATTCCCTGCACCCATCAGTTGCACTTCAACACTGACTTCCCATGTAAAAGCCATGGCAAACTACTAAATGTAAACTTCAATCAATCAATCAATCAATCAATCATGTGCCATGCCGGAAAGCCTGGGCGGTCATGACTCACCATTTCACTCGATCACCAGAATCATGGATCAGCTCAGTGTTCCTGTCTCAACCATGCCATGTGGCCAGGCTATCCAGGTATTTACTTCTCTGTCTTTCACTTGGTCTGTTCCCTTCGATCTTGCCAGTTGTCATCAAGTTCTCCAATTTATTTCTTCTCATAACATGTCCAAAAAATGTTGACTGTCTAAGTCTAATTTCTCTAAGCAATTTATGATTTTCATTTATCTCCTGTAGAACTTGGTCATTGGTTTTTCTATCTGTCCATGGTATTGTTTGCATTCTCCTCAGAAACCACATTTCTGCAGCCATCAGATGGCTTTCAGCTTGACTGCTCATTGCCAAGTTTCACATCCACACAATGTAAACTTACCTAAAAAAAAATCAACCTGGCATTGATCATAATGTCCGGCAAAAGAAAATCAACATTTACAAAATGTCACAACAACAGAAATCCTACAAACTCAAACAAGTCTACACACAATTTAATTACCAGAATATGTCTTTACATATAAACATACACATTACTTCACTAATTATAATTACGAGGGTGCTTCACATGAAAACCTTACATGTTTTTCTGGGGGGGGGGGGGGGGGGGGGGGGGGAATATATTCTGAAAAAATAAAGAATACATATCATTTTTTTAATGTAGTCACCACTGCATTCAATGCAAGTCTTCTAGCACTGATAAAGTGCTTGGATTCCTGTAGAAAAAGATTATCTTGATCGCGTGTGTAACCACTCATGCACCACCTGCTGTAACTCTTTATCAGACCAAAAAGTCTGTCACAGAAGTCACGTCGTTGTGAAACTTCCTACTCCACTCACACACTTGCTGGACTGACAGGCATGCGTCACCATACTGTACTTTTATTTGTCAATGAATTTCTATAGGTTTCACACCTTTGCTGATGGAAAAAAACAAAACAACAACAGATGACAGAACGTTGCTCCACTTTGGTGCATGTCAAAAGTGGGGCAGCCATCTTTAAACTACCCTTATGATGTCACTGTGTTCATCTGCATCTGATAACATGTGCTTAACATTCTTTAAATCCTTAACAACAACAATATTGACAGGCTACAAGCAAATGACATGGTTATTGTAATTTCTATCACACTTTTCAGGTTTTCATGTGAAGCCCCTCGTACTGTATTCCAATAACTTCTAACGGTGGGTGCACTAACACAGTTGATAGCCAACCCGGCTGGTGATGTCATGGTCACAGTTGGATGCAGGTTCACACCTGGGCTCATCGTTGGCTGAAATGAGGGACAGATTGGTCACATATTCCTCCTTGCTCTCGGCCTAAAAAATTTGACAGCACCATCAAACCCCAAACTCAGAGCAGGAGATAATAAAAAATAAATCAAAATAACTTCTAACCTAATCCCCATACTTGTCTACCACATGTTAGAATCTCTCTCTCTCTCTCTCTCTCTCTCTCTCTCTCTCTCTCTCTCTCTCTCTCTCTCTCTCTCTCTCTCTCTCTCTCTCATACATGTGACAACAACAACAATAATAATAATATAAATATACATCAACTCTGTGTTCATCGGCTCACAAGTGACAGAAATGATAAGGACATCAATGCATGAATGTACACAATAAATATTTGCAATAAAAAAAACCATTGAGAATGTTGTCAGTGTGAGAATGATTTCTGTAGTCGCTGTGGCTAGGTACAAAAAGTATACATCATTTCTAGTCTCAGGGAATAACAGAATGACAAATGTACAAATATATACCTTACAAAAATATATGTCAATGCATACACCGTGAACTGAACCACACATAAATTGAAAACCAAGAGCACATAGCAAGATTTGAATAGTCAACAAAAACTGAGATTTGACATTGTGGCCAGATTCTTTCTCTAATTATCGCCGCCTGGAATAAATTAGACATGGATTCACCTGTTACAATAAAACTACAATGTTTTATTTAAGGTAACTCAGAAATTGGCTGATGAAGTTTGGTTGTTTTCCTTCGTATCACTGCACTTCTACACCTGGGTGTAAATGAACATGAGATGCTGCAAATCTGGCATAAGTAAGACTCATATTGATTTGCCAGATTGTCTTTGCAACTCATCTTCTATGTTGTGATGTGGAAGAAAATATGACTAGAGCTTGGACGATAAGACTAGAGCACGGAGGATCAGACTAGAGGATCAGACTAGAGCATGCAGGATCAGACTAGAGGATCAGACTAGAGGATCAGACTAGAGGATCAGACTAGAACATTGAGGATAAGACTAAAGGATAAGACAGTAAAGAATAGGACAGAAGTATGGGGGATAAATCTAAAAAAGAGGGGATAAGTCAAAGAGGATAATTCTACAGCAAAGAGGATAAGATGACAGCAAAGAGGATGAGACGACAGCAAAGAGGATAATTCTAGAGCAAAGAGGATAATTCTAAAGCAGAGCAAAGAGGATAATTCTAGAGCAAAGAGGATAATTACTTATTTGGATCTACTAAAATCAAAGGCACTATCTCGTAACACCAAAATCACAATATACAAAACACTGATCAGACCAGTTGTGCTGTATGGCTCTGAAACCTGGAGTACAATGAAAGGAGACGAAGCCTTGTTACAAACCTTTGAGAACAAAGTTTTAAGACGCATCTTTGGACCCATTAGGGATACACAAAGTGGAGAGTGGAAAAGAAGAAGTAACAAAGACATTTATGATCTGTTTAAGTACCCGCTAATCACTGGTATCATGAAGGCAAATAGACTACAATGGCTGGGGCATATAGAAAGAATGGAAGATAATAGGGAAACAAAACTCGCTTACACTCAGGAAATAAATGACCGTAGACCCCGAGGTAGACCAAGAAGACGGTGGAGAGATAATATATATACAGACCTACAAGCACTTGGAATCAACGACTGGCAAGAGAAAGTCAACCAGAGAGACGAATGGAGACGGATTGTATCTGCAGCAAAGAACCTCAATGGCTCGGAACGCTGAAGAAGAAGAAGAAGAAAGAGGATAATTCCAGAGCAAAGAGGATAAGACTACAGCAAAGAGGATAAGTTTAGAGCAAGGGAGGTAAGACTAGAGCACTGAAGAACTTTACAATGGGTGTGGAAGCAGACATATGTAGAGGAAAACAAGGTTGAGTGTAGGTGACAACAACACACAACATGGGCTAGGATGCGGAGGAAGAAACGATGATGGCATGGAGGAACATTAGCTTTTGGGTTTAAACTCATGCTCTGTTTTGATTTGTCAGATTGTCATTGTTGCAACTCTCTCATCTCAGACAGCAAAGACACACACACACACACACACATATGTGTCGTCTTGTACATCTGTCAGCAAAGACACATACGCATGTGTCATCTTGTACATTTGGCCTCAGTTACCATAACCATTATGTACCCCGCACACTAGCAATGATGTACCTCCGTAAATCTCCACCCATGGCTGCTAATGATATTCCTCCATGCTACCACCTCAGTCCATCGTGAATCGTGTCTCTTGGTCTGTCCCTGCCTCTCCTGTCACCGAAGACCTTTCAGCTGTCATATAGTTCTTCAATGTCTCTTTTCTCATGACATGACCATAGTTCGCTGTTTGCTTCCTTCTGATATCTGTATATCATGCTCTACTTTGATTAGGCTCTCTCAGGCCCTCACTGTTAGTAACTCTAGCAGCCCAAGGTATCCACAACATACATCTCAGAAACCACATATGTGCTGCCTCTAAACCCTTTCTAACCTGTTCTGCCACGCTCCAGTGAACAAATATGCACACATCCTCCAAACTTGCCAGACTCGTGGCTTGCGTGACAACTGGTTGACACCCATGGCGTTAGGTGAGTAAACTAGCACTCTACCAAGACACTCCATCATGTCAGCTACAGTTGAACATGGCGACACACCCAATAGGCTGGAGTTGCTCAACCTCAGGATTTAAACAGTCCATGTTCAGGAAGATTAAGAAATCATTCCTCCCATGAAAGAGAGAGAGTGTGTGTGAAACTACATCATACATCTTCCTTCACTTGATTGTCTTTGTTACATATTTTTTTTTTTAAAGGGGGCGGGGGGAAGAGGGTTCACAACTCAGAAGTTTGTAGGGGGATCTCACATAGCTCATGTGTGAAGACTGCCACACAGTCCTGAGGGAGGCACGACATAGCCTTGATATGGAGAGGGAGGGGTGGAGAGGGGAGGGGCTCTCGCAGACTGGATGTGGGACAGCCACACTGCCCACACAACAGTCACACCAGTCCAGACAACAGACGATATCTGTCACACTATCCAGACAACAGACTATAACTGTTACACAATCCAGACAACAGATACCACCTGTCACACTATCCAGACAACAGATACCACCTGTCACACAATCTAGACATCAGAAAACACTTGGATGTGTCACTGCCAGTTAGTTTTTGATCAGAGGTCATTTGAATTGTGGTCAGTGCATCGTACAACTGAAATTTCACAACAAAATCTAATCACTACGGCAAACAAAATTATACTGACAGCCTTAATGACTGATGTATTTCTCAGATACGACAATGAAAACAAATCCACTTCAAAATAAAACTAAAACAACAAAATTAAAGGTGTGTTAAACATATTCTTACACTTATCTAAATCTACATACAAGAGAAAATATGCACATCATAACTTAACCAACAAGTACGTAATTACGTACATATAATAAAACAATGAACAGACATAAAATCCAATTAAGTGTACGTTCACTGAAGATAAAAGAAATCTCTTTCCGTGCTTGCTTGCTCATTCAACAGCCTTCCATACAAGAGTGGCGTAGAGAGTACAGTATATAAATGTTGACAGTACAAGCACAAATTAACTCACCTATGTTTCAGAATGTACAACAGTCAATAAAATTGAACACAAAAAACACCAGATTTGTCCAGCTTATTTGTGGTGCGTGCTACGCTGGACATCAAACAGTTGCCATATTTATATTAATACGCGGCGGTGGTCAGTTTTCTTGAACACGTAAGAAAATAACATGGTAAAATAGTTTCAGGGTTGGTGAGAGTAAGAGAGTCAGAACACTAATCCCTGTAGTGTTTCCATGACCATTAAGGCAGTGAGACAGAGCACCCAGTGCTGTGTCTGTGTTGGGTGTGGATGATGACAACAGGTGATGGCAGGAGAAGAGCTTGTCTGTGCTATCACCAAGCATCAGTGTAGCGGACGTCACACTCTTGAAGAGCTGGCAGTTTCTCCTGAAACACAAATGACAACATGATAATTCTCCGATAGTAAATTATACTATACAGCCTGCTGACTGAACCATGTCTCAGTTATAAATTATACTCAGTACAGTCTGATGACTGAATGTCTCGTTATAAACTATACTCATTGGCACCTTGCCGTCTTGACAGACGATAGTTTGTGCTTCAAAAAGGTATAATAATTTTTACCCATGGCGGTAGTGAATGTGACTGGTAAGGCCAATTCGCGCTCTAAATGTTCGTTCATAGTGGGTGCATGTGAACACGTGGTCATTTCCACCATCATGCACCATCTTACGTCTCACACGCTCGGTGTGTGACTTATCTGCAATAATTTTCTCCTTAGTCTTTATTCCATTTCTGATATTTGCCCTCCATGCAACACGTTCAGCTCCGACATGCTCCCAATGTGCATTACCAATGCCTGTATCAATCATGTCCCGCTTACACACATCTTTGTATCGTAGTAGAGGTCGACCCTGAGATCTCTTACCCATCTGTAATTCACCAAAAAAGATGTCCTTTGGTATTCTACCATCATCCATCCTCCTAAGATGTCCTATCCATCTAAGTCTAAGTTAGGGATACACAAAGTGGAGAGTGGAAAAGAAGAAGTAACAAAGACATTTATGATCTGTTTAAGTCCCCGCTAATCACTGGTATCATGAAGGCTAATAGACTACAATGGCTGGGGCATATAGAAAGAATGGAAGACAATAGGGAAACAAAACTCGCTTACACTCAGGAAATAAATGACCGTAGACCCCGTGGTAGATCAAGAAGACGGTGGAGAGATAATATATATACAGACCTACAAGCACTTGGAATCAACGACTGGCAAGAGAAGGTCAACCAGAGAGACGAATGGAGATGGCTTGTATCTGCAGCAAAGAACCTCAATGGCTCGGAACGCTGAAGAAGAAGAAGAAGAAGAAGAAGAAGAAGAAGAAGAAGAAGAAGAAGAAGAAGAAGAAGAAGAAGAAGAAGAAGAATAAGAAGAAGAAGAAGAAGAAGAAGAAAGCTTCCTGTTCTCCCAGACTCTTTTTCTTAACCTGTTCATTGTTGTTGCTGCCTTACCAATCCGGATGTTGATTTCCTGATCTAGGGATAATTTGCTATTTACCACTGATCCTAGATATGTAAAATTGTCTACCATCTCTAGTTCGGGGTCGTCAATAAAGATTGATGGTACCCCATGTGCACCTTGTGACATAATCTGTGTCTTCTTTTTGCTAATTGTTAAACCAAATTCAGAACAAGCATTGGAGAATGCGTAATTCTTCCTCAGAGTGGGTCGTAACTGCAGCATCATCTGCAAAAAGCAACTCTTTGATCAGTACCCTCCTAATTTTGGTCTTGGCCTTCAATCTCTGAGCATTGTAGAACGTGAGTGAATGTATATACCACCATCCTGATCACGAAAGGCATATTTCAGTAGAAGTGAAAAGTATATTCCAAAGAGGGTGGGAGCTAGTACACAACCTTGCTTAACTCCACTCTTGATTTCAAATTCTTCAGAAGTTGCACCATCAAACTTGATTATACCCTTCATGCCTGTGTGGAACGATTCCACAATGGACAGAAGAGTTGGTGGGCAGCCAATCTTCTTTAGTGCCTGGAACAGACCATCACGACTGACCAAATCAAATGCCTTTGTGAGGTCGATGAAGTCAATAAACAGTGGTTGATTCTGTTCACAGCATTTTTCTTGCATTTGTCTCAATGAGAATATCATATCAATGGTAGACCGGTTCTGTCGAAAGCCACACTGTGATTCGGGGTAGACTTGATCGCCTAGGACTTGAAGTCTGCGCAGAACAATTCTGGCAAACACTTTTCCAACAATACACAGAAGTGAGATACCCCTATAGTTGTTGCAGTCGCTCCGATCGCCCTTGTTCTTGTACAGTGTTATAATGCTTGAATCTTTGAAATCCTGTGGGACTTGTCCTTCTCGCCAGCATAGCTCTATTATCTGGTGGATCTGTAAAGTGAGTGTGTCTTGCCCACTCCTGATAACCTCTATTGGAATCCCATCCTTACCTGGAGCCTTGTCAGATGCAAGTTCATTTATAGCACACTTAACTTCTGTTATGGTGGGAAGTGTGTCCAGGTGGTCAAGAGTTGGTAGAGCCTCTATGGCGTTGAGGGCATCATCCGCTAGTTTGGTCTCACTTGAGTAAAGCTCCAAATAGTGCTCTACCCATCTGTCCATCTGCTGTTTCTTATCAGTGATGATTTATCCAGTCAAGGTTTTCAATGGTGCACTTCTTTTGATCATTGGACCACAGGCTTTCTTTATTCCTTCATACATGCTTCTGATGTTTCCCTTATCACTTGCGATTTGAACGGACTTGCATAAAAAAAAAAAAATTAAGTTCCATGTCCTTCACAGGACGTAGCAGTCAACCCCAGCATTTTCGCTGTTCGTGATTCCTAGGCAAATTTTATGTTCAGTAGTTTGCCATTGCTTTCTGAACGACCGGCTCCTATACCTTTTTTGAAAAAACCAGCACCGCTGTGTTTTGAACACGGGTATACGGGCTCACAAACCGAGTTCGCAAGCCCTTAGCCACAGAAACCGGTGGACTCACATAACTTGATCCAATAATCATTTGCACACTGCCTGGCAGCCTTTTGCACATCCTTCCTAGCTTGCTTTAGCTCACTCGGAGTGTTACGCATTGGTCTTTCCTTGTTTTTTAAGAGAGCTATCTTCTTCTTATCAATCAAGGGCTGCAGAGTCTGGCTGTTTGCCGCAAACCAGTCCTGCCTCTTATGATCCACAGTGCCGTAAACCCCTACGGCAGTTTTATAAAGAGTTTCTTTAAGTTGACCCCACTTTTCATTTACTGTACAATTTTCTGGTGTATCAGTGAAAGAGTCTTCAAGTTGCTGTTGAAACTGAAAGTACTTTTCAGGGTCGTGAATATTTATTGCTTCTCCATAGCACAAAGCCTGGGCTAAAATATAGAGATCATGTGTTGCCTATGCAGCATGATCCCTCTCTCAGCCTGCCTAGTTCACTCCAGAGGAAAGGCAACACCTCTACATCTGAAACAAGACAAGCTGCCGGATCAGCAAAGCAATGCTCTAACTGTCCGCCTGTCGGAGCTTCGATCCTAGACCAGCCGCCAACCAAGGCTTAGGGCCTGGTTTGCCCTGCCATGATATTTTGTCTTTAGGTTGCATTTCCTCACACCAGGGTAAGGCTTGTACCCTCCCAATTGCGCTCTTCCGCCCGAAGCCATTGGCACAATGTGGGATGTCGGGTTTGGTAAGCGCCACCCAACGTTCGGCGCTAACAGAAAGCAGGTAGTACCATCTACTGTTATACGGTAGCTCAGTCATATCTGACTAAGACCTGACACCTATACTCAGTACAAAACTATACTCAGTACAGTCTGATGATTGTCTCCAGTTATACAAAATGTAAACTATACTCTGTACAGTCTGTAGACTCCAACAAGCAGCACACAGACTGACCTTCAAGCCCTCGAACGTCAGTGCAGACAGGTTGGTGCTGTTCAGGTTCAGCTTACGAAGGCTCTTCATTGCTGGGGGACATAAAATGTATAATCAGGTAGTTACATGAAACAATTAGATTCTTACTGTTTGTTGACAGAGAACGAACGAAAAAACAAACGAACAAACAAACTTCATTTTCATAGAGTTAAGAATTGACATTCTGCCCTTCTTACTCTGAGCGAGAGAGAGAGAGAGAGAGAGAGAGAGAGAGAGAGAGAGAGAGAGAGAGAGAGAGAGAGAGAGAGAGAGAGAGAGATAGAGAAAGAGAGAGAGAGAGAGAGAGAGAAAGGGGGGGGGGGGGCAGGCACAGAATAGATTGCAGAAAAACATTCAAAATTGAAACAATATTTAGAAGCGAGAAAATGGAATCATGCTTGTCCCCAAATATTTATTGACTTTGGAAGCATATTCTTAAATTCATTGACATATATATATATATATATATATCACATTCTGGTAGTATCTTCTCCCTTGATAAAACTATTGCTTCTGTTTTCTTGATATTTAAGGAATGTCCTTTTTTGCCTTTTTTACAATACCCCACAGTTGTTGCAGATCTTGTGCATGTTTAGATATCAATAATGTGTCACCTACATAATGCAGATGGTTCATATTACAACCTCCAGCTGTTCAAATGTACTCACCACAACAAACATACAGGCAAGCACAAACATGAAAGAAACACAAATCTCATCAAACATACAACCAAATATACACATACCAACAAGTGTACCCATACCAACAAATCAACACATACAAACAAGTGTACACACACCAACAAATCAACACATACAAACAAGTGTACACACCAACATACAAACAAGTGTACATACATTAACACATACAAACATGTGTACACACACCAATGAATCAACACATACAAACAAGTGTACACACATCAACACATACAAACAAGTGTACACACACCAACAAATCAACACATACAAACATGTGTACACACACCAACAAATCAACACATACCAACAAATCAACACATACAAATGTGCACACACACCAACAAATCAACATATACAAATATGTGTACATACACCAACAAATCAACACATACAAACATGTGTACACATACCAACAGATCAACACATACAAACATGTGTACACACACCAACAGATCAACACATACAAACATGTGTACACACACCAACAGATCAACACATACAAACATGTGTACACACACCAACAAATCAACACATACAAACATGTTGTGTACACACACCAACAAATCAACACATATAAACAAATCAACACATACAAATATGTGCACACACACAAACAAATCAACACATACTAACATGTGTACACACACCAACAGATCAACACATACAAACATGTGTACACACACCAACAAATCAACACATACAAACATGTTTACACACACCAACAAATCAACACATACAAACATGTGTACACATACAAACAAATCAACACATACAAACGTGTACACACACCAACAAATCAACACATACAAACATATGTACACACACCAACAGATCAACACATACAAACATGTGTACACACCAACAAATCAACGCATACAAACATGTGTACACACACCAACAAATCAACACATACCAACAAATCAACACATACAAATATGTGTACACACACCAACAAATCAACACATACAAACATGTGTACACACACCAACAGATCAACACATACAAACATGTGTACACACACCAACAAATCAACACATACAAACATGTGTACACACACCAACAAATCAACACATACAAACATGTGTACACACACACCAACAGATCAACACATACAAATATGTGTACACACACCAACAAATCAACACATACAAACATGTGTACACACACCAACAAATCAACACATACAAACATGTGTACACACACCAACAAATCAACACATACAAACATGTGTACACACACACCAACAGATCAACACATACAAACATGTGTACACACACCAACAAATCAACACATACAAACATGTGTACACACATCAACACATACCAACTAATCAACACATACAAACAAGTGTACACACCAACATACAAACAAGTGTACACACCAACATACAAACAAGTGTACACATACCAACAAATCAACACATACAAATATGTGTACACACACCAACAAATCAACACATACAAACATGTGTACACACACCAACAGATCAACACATACAAACATGTGTACACACACACCAACAGATCAACACATACAAACATGTGTACACACACCAACAAATCAACACATACAAACATGTGTACACACATCAACACATACCAACTAATCAACACATACAAACAAGTGTACACACCAACATACAAACAAGTGTACACACCAACATACAAACAAGTGTACACATACCAACAAATCAACACATACCAACAAGTGTACACACACCAACATACAAACAAGCCACAAACACACATACCAGCAAGGCAGGTTAACCCCTTGTCAGTGACCGGTGTCTCACACAAGTTGAGAACCTGCAACTTTTGTAAATGCTCAGAAATGATCTGCAATCCCTGGTCCCCAAACTGTTGAAATAGGTATACAATAAACAACATTACACATTGGATTATGAACTGTTAAATAATATATTTGGTTACAAAAAGAACATTACACACTGGATTATGAATTGTTACATGTTATCTTTGGTTACAAAAAATATTATGCATTGGAATTTGAACTGTTAAATGTTATCTTTGGTCATGAAAAACAAGATTATACATGTTATCATGAACTGTCAAATATCATCTTTAGTCATAAAAAATGTTACACACTGGATTCTATACTGTGAAATATTATCTTTGATTATAAAAAACAACATTGCACACTGGATTCTATACTGTGAAATATTATCTTTGATTATAAAAAACAACATTGCACACTGGATTCTATACTGTGAAATATTATCTTTGATTATAAAAAACAACATTGCACACTGGATTCTATACTGTGAAATATTATCTTTGATTATGAAAAACAACATTGCACACTGGATTCTATACAGTGAAATATTATCTTTGATTATAAAAAACAACATTGCACACTGGATTCTATACTGTGAAATATTATCTTTGATTATAAAAAACAACATTGCACACTGGATTCTATACTGTGAAATATTATCTTTGATTATAAAAAACAACATTGCACACTGGATTCTATACTGTGAAATATTATCTTTGATTATAAAAAACAACATTGCACACTGGATTCTATACTGTGAAATATTATCTTTGATTATAAAAAACAACATTGCACACTGGATTCTATACTGTGAAATATTATCTTTGATTATAAAAAACAACATTGCACACTGGATTCTATACTGTGAAATATTATCTTTGATTATAAAAAACAACATTGCACACTGGATTCTATACTGTGAAATATTATCTTTGATTATAAAAAACAACATTGCACACTGGATTCTATACAGTGAAATATTATCTTTGATTATAAAAAACAACATTGCACACTGGATTCTATACTGTGAAATATTATCTTTGATTATAAAAAACAACATTGCACACTGGATTCTATACTGTGAAATATTATCTTTGATTATAAAAAACAACATTGCACACTGGATTCTATACTGTGAAATATTATCTTTGATTATAAAAAACAACATTGCACACTGGTTTCTATACTGTGAAATATTATCTTTGATTATAAAAAACAACATTGCACACTGGATTCTATACTGTGAAATATTATCTTTGATTATAAAAAACAACATTGCACACTAGAGTATAAACTGTCAAATATCATCTTTGGCCGCTGATCAAAATGACCTTTTAAAAGAAGAAAATATTCCCCAAAGCAGGTCTAAGGAACAATGTTCAGGACAGCTGGATGGCTCACCTGTGTGGACCAGAGGTTCAGGTAACGGAGTGACGGTAACTTGATCAAATCATCGGCACAAGCACTTGTCACCTGGGTGAAGGCCAGGCTCAGGCACTCAAGGTTACCAAATGACCCTGAACTCAACATGCGGGTCAGGTCAACGTCTGTAGACTTGCTAGGTAAAGTCAATTTCTTCGGCCCGCCCTTCTGTTGCTGCCAGGACACAAACAGTAACATTTTCAGTACTACTGTAACAACAATGTTATAACTTATGGGGAACCTGCCTGATGGTAAATTTACAGGAACATGAAAACAAAGACTTGGTTTGGATAAATACATATGGTGTGTTGACTGTCTGAAGACCCACCATGTTTGGCTGCCACTGTTCTCAGGCTACTGAGACTGAATCAACCACAGGTGCCAGAGTACATACACGAATGGAATGACAGTCTGTTGTAAGTCACAGGTGAATGGTAGCCTCATCCACATTTGCTGTTAAGTATAGGAGAGAGAGAGAGAGAGAGAGAGAGAGAGAGAGAGAGAGAGAGAGAGAGAGAGAGAGAGAGAGAGAGAGAGAGAGAGAGAGAGAGAGAGAGAGAGAGAGAGAGACTAGAGAGAGAGAGAGAGAGAATGAACGAACAAACTATTTTCTAGTGAGAGAGACACAGAGAGTGAGAGAGACAGAGTGTGACAGTCAGAGAGATGAGACACAGAGAAAGTCAGTGAGAGATGCAGAGAGGGTGAGAGAGATACTGAGAGACAGACAATAAGAGAGAGAAAGACACACAAAGAGAGTGAGAGAGAGACAGAGAGTGTGAGAGAGCTGAGAGAGGGTAGTGGAGAGAGTGTGTGTGTATTTGTGTGCATGCAGGTGTGTGTATGGAGGGGGGAAGCTTAAGTTTACTTGTCAAAACAAATCAGAAACCTACAGCCAAACCAAGACTTATGCTTATATAATATTTCTTTTTCCCCAGCATGTCCTCTTCTTCTCTTGCCCCCAGTATTTTCAGTAATAGTCTTATTCATTCATTCTTTCATTTAGTAGCATGTCCTTTGCAGAACCTCGCTCCCATAACAACCTTCCGGAAAACCTCTCGATTATAAGCAAGATGTCCCGCGTCTGATACACCCATCTGGAGATCATCCGCCACATCCTGCACCCATCTTCTCTTTGGCCTTCCTCTTCCTCTCTTCCCAGGCATATACCCCTCCATTATTGTTCTCTCCAAACTTTCGTGACGTTTCAAGTGACCAAAATATTTCAATATTCTTTGTTTTATCGTCTTTAATAGCCAACCTTCTTCAATATTCAACTCTTGAAGTATGGATGCATAGTCTTATAGTAATAGTTATCTATTGGGGTATCATCCTTATAGTTCGGACATGTCCATAGGTGCTCAGTTCCTCTCCCCCCCTTCCCCCCAATATGTATCAACAGAATAATGATTTGTTCAGGTGTATCCATAAAGACAGCGACTGGCTAGAATGCTGGATTCTCCTTCGGGAGACCCGGGTTCGAATCCCCCGTAAGGTGTGGGATTTTTTTCTGTTGGGGGAAAAAAGAAAATCCTAACCTGCACAGTTTGCGGCGACTGCACTAGCCAGGCGGCCTTAATTCCTCAGACTCAAAGACACCCCCCCCCCCCTGCCATACACCGCAAGGTACTATATTGGCAGTAAATGACAGTTTTGACAGTGTCCATAAAGTGGTAATCATCTACTGACCTAATAAAACTGGGAACTTTCGTATATTGTGCATGATTTATTCAAAGCCTGTTGTCATCAAATGACAGAAAGCAAAGAACAGATTTAGATGTGACTCCACCAGGAAGCAGAAGACGATCGTAGCATGCAGTCCAGAAGAACAGGACTAATGCTGTAATGGATACCAGCCCACTGTGGGCTCTGTGGAAATGAGCTGAGTTGAGTCCAGAACCCACAACATAGCACTCGAGACATTCCCTTACATGCTCCACCCTCATCTTCAACAGCCAGCGAAGAGTCCCAATACTATGGGTACTAGTAGCAGTCTGATTATGTGTCCGTCTGGTCTTTCCACTGAGTGTTGGCCAGATCCTCTAGTCACTGCCTGCAGCACCATTCTCTCCCTGGAAATGAAAAGGTGGATGAGCTGGCAAAGGTTGGAGGAAACCTCTCACAGACACATTCATACCAGAGGTTTACTGAGGCAAAAACACTCTAAAAACAAGCTGTGGAAGTCAAATAGAGAAAACAAAATGAAGAGGAGATTGATCTAACTACACAGAAATTAGCAGACCAGGTTCTTCACTCAGACCAGGATGCTGTGGACTCAGAAAGGTTGTTAGAGACTCTGCAACTTGCAGCCGCAAGACCAAACTAAACTCCAGAACACATTCTACAAGACTTCGCAGAACGAGCAGACAGGGAATGGAAATGTCCCCCACAGGAGCAGCCCTACAAGGAACCAGTGAGCAGCTCAAGCACAGTGTCCTGCTGATGACCCATGACCCATGCTGGAACAGACACACAGTGTCCTGCTGATGACCCATGCTGGAACAGACACACAGTGTCCTGCTGATGACCCATGCTGGAACAGACACACAGCAAACATTTACTGCCACTGCTGAAAGAAATAATGACACAGTGTGATTGTAAGATCTGGTCTGACAGCACTTACAATTTCTTTGATGGCGATCTGCCGCTCACACAACTGTGCATACATGCGCTTGCCGTCACATGTGGACTGTAAAGTTGTGATCATCTGCATCTTCATGTCGTGGCTCTCCACAACCTCCAGCTCCAACATGGCACACAATACCTGCGGGTGAGAATCATGACCATAATCAGGTGCAGAAGTTGGAAAAATGTGTTACAAACAATAAGACTGTTTTCTTCACAGAACTGTAGTCAGGCTGCTTGTGGTCAAAGCAAAAGTGCCAGACTCCTCCTTCACAATTTTCCCTCCGGCCCGAGCCGTAAAGGCCCACGAGCTTCTCATTCCTCGAATGACCGACACATCCGTGTAAATGACAGCATCATCCTCTAAAGAATTCTCGAAAATCAGCCATCGCCATCACCCGCATCGCAGCCAAACCCCGATTGGTCTCTGTTATCACCTGGCATACCTGCACAGTATAAGCTAGGCTTTGATCAAATCGTATCCCCAGGTAATTCATTACCTGCGTTCTTTCCACCGTCTCTGAACCCAGATTTACAGTTGGCGTTGGGATGTTGACAATATGGTTATTCAAAGAGAACCAAGTCACTGTTGCCTTTGTTTTGTTGACCATTGGCTCAGCTTCAATACACCAAGTGCTTATGTGATTTGAGTTCCGTTTGTAGTTCCACAGCAACCTGATCTCTATCCTTGCCCTGACGATACACTAAAACATGTCTGCATACGACAATGTCCTTCCTGGTCCTATGATTTGCTCCCTTGTGATTCTCACAGTGTAGGCTTTGAACAGCACCAGAGATAATGGTGATTCCTGTGGTAGGCCAGGATATATTGTTGTTGGTTCCGAAGTCCAACTCCCACATCTAAAAACTACTTTCCGTTGGAAGAGGGCTGCAGCAATCCAACTAAAGGAGGAAAGGACTTATCTTGAGTTCAAGAAGCTTAAGCAGTAAAACATCCAATGGTACTCTGTTGTACGCGCCTCAAGATCAGTCGCTGCAGCAAATGTTACAATGCATGAGTGGAAACCTTCATAGACATCACAGGCAAAAACTGCTGCATTGGTCCAAGTTTCTCTTTTTGGACGGTACCCACCCAGGGTAGGTGGGAAAACACCTTGCCTCTCTAGCTGGCTTGATATTTTCCTGGCAATTAACTTCTCCAGCAGCTTGCCTATTGTATTCTGCATGGTTATAACTTGATATCCCTGAATTTGTGTGTGGTCTTTGCCAGGCTTCGGCAAGGGAATCAGATAGCTGTGTAACCACTCCTCCTTCATGCTAGCATTCCCTATACTGTTGTTGTACATGTCTGCTAGTTTCTCTAGCTCGTTGTCGGTACACCTATTGATGTCGTCGTATCTTATGCCATCTGGCCCTGGAGCACTGTTTTTTGATCGTCGAAGCACAGCCTTGATTTCTTTCACTGTCACTGTGTCTTCATCTGAAATGTTCTGGGCCTTGCACCTGTCTGAGGTGGCCTCATTGACCAGATTTCGGCCTCTCATGTCTGTCTGGTTGCTCTGCTCTAGATAGCGTTCAAAGAGGGCTTTGTCCTTGTTCTCATCAGTCCTCTGCCAGATGAGGTCAGCACCTTGGAAGTCAGAAATTCTCTTATTCTTGACTACCCCACTCATGCTTTTATGTAGTCACCAGAACAATTTCAGTGACTTGTCTGTGCTTACTCTTTGTCATACCTCTGTCCATTTTTCCAATGATCTATGTATGATGAGCTGCTAGGGAGAAGATGAATCAAATAAATCAACGATCAAAGTAGGATGAGCTGCTAGGGAGAAGATGCATCAAGTAAATCAATGATGAACCTATGATGAGATACTATGGACAGGATGAGTCCAGGTGTGTGCCAACATCTGATACCATATGTGGGCAAGAAAACGTCCCCCAGCTGGGACTTACCTCGATGGCTGCGACGTTGTCCCTGAGGGCAAGCAACATGATTGGTCCAATCATCTTGGAGATGCTCATGAGGAATTTCTTTCTTTTGCAACAACATTTCATTAATGTGTTCAACTGTTGAGAGAGAAAAGCGTTCATGTTAATTAACTGTTCAGACGGATGCAGACCTTCATGTTAATTAACTGTTGAAAGTGAGGCAGGCTTTTGTGTTAATTAACCGTTAAAGACAGACAGGCTTTCGTGTTAATTAATTGTTGAAAGAGAGGCAATCTTTTGTGTTAATTAACTGTTGAAAGAGAGGCAGGTTTCCCTGTTAATTAACTGTTCAGAAAATGAGATAACTCAAAAGAGCAGGAAAGTATGCAATATGAAAGGTAGATGAAAAAGAGATAGCAGTTAAAAGAGGAGAAAATGTGGTCAATGACAGATAGACAGACAAGATTATTTTTTTAGAAGAAAGAAAAGAAAAAGAAGAAATGATGATATTTTTCTCAAATATACAAGCTAGATTTATCTTCAAATCATCTGCTCCAGCATAAACTAAGATTACCTTTTATTTTCAAATGATCTCTTCCAGAATAAAACAAGATTATCTTTTATCTTCAAATCATCTATCCCAGAGTAGAACAAGATTATCTGTTATCTTCAAATGATCTCTGCCAAGACAAACTAAGCTGGCATCCACGTACAAACAAGCTGTCCCCACTTGCAAAGATTACCTACAGTCTGACTCTACTGTGTAGAAATGATCAACTATTGAGAGGACACACCAAGAGACAGGCTTACCATGACCCCCCACAGCTGGCCCTCATCATCGCAGGCAATGCCGCCAGGACAGTACAGATGGAACCAGCCTTCCTTGCCTTCTCTGATGCCCAGCAAAGTTTGGTGGACCCCACAGGTTTCGTCACAGGACACGTTGTGAATGGTCACCTTCATGCGGCTGAAAGCAGACAACAGACATGGCTATTTATCCTCATGTAATAAATCCTGTGCAATATGCCACTCTCATCACAGACTGCTGGCAAGACTCTTGATCCATTGTGATGGCCAGGGTGTCTGTAATGTCCCCTTCCTGCTGATGGGCGTGTCTTGACTCCCTGAAACCATGACTTCCATGACTGTTCTGTTTAAAAGTGACGTTTGCCGTGGCCTACATGTTTTGGTTTCCAATATACACGGGCTATTTCAAAATCAACCTCTGATTGGCTGGTAAAAATAAACTGGTTGCAATAGCAACACCATTCATTGCTTGCATCATTCAATAGTCATTTAGCACATTACACATCAACCTAAGTCGCATTTGTTTGGTGGTTCATGAATTGCAGCAAATAAACATGGACACAGTTATTGCCTCCTCCCCCCCCCCCCCCCCCCCCCCCCCCCAGCTGTGAAATCGTTGGTGTGATTCATTTTCTTTAAGCAGTAGGTAACAATGTGGCAGAGATTCATCGATTGTACTGTGTGTATGGTGATAACACTGGTGACAGTTCTGTGAGGGATTGATGCAAGAATTTCAGAGATGGGCATAAAAACGTGCATGATGAGGGTGGACAAGGACACTCGTGTGTGACAGTGTGCATGATGAGGGTGGACAAGGACACTCATGTGTGACAGATGAGCTCATTCAAAAAGTTGACCAAGTTGTATTGGAAAAGCGCCGTTTCACAATTTCAGATCTTTCTACAGAATTTCTACACATTTCTAGGACTAGTCTGTTTTGAATTGTCACAGAAAGGTTAGGTTACCACAAAATCTGTTCACAGTGGGAACTAAAACAAATGACTGATGTTCACAAAGCTCAAAGCAGCGCTACTGGAAAGAGGAAGATGCATTTCTCAACAGAATAGAGACTGGGGACAAGACATGGGTTCACTTCGTGAATGCAGAGACGAAGAAACAGTCAAAATGTGGATGCATACTCATTCTCCAAACAAGCCTAACAAAATTCAAGCAAACATTTTCGCAACAAAAAATGATGGGACCGCAAGGGCATTTTGTTGACATAATTCATGATTCTAGGGACCACAATAACGTCAGAAGTTTATTGTGAAACATTTAAGAAGCTTCTTTGGTCGATCCAAAACAAAAGGTGCGGAATGCTCACCAATGCCATGATTAATCTGCTTGACAACGCGTAGCCCATACTACTGCTCACACAAAGGCTTTACTTGAGCTGTTTAAGTGGTAAATTTTCAACCATCCCCTGTAAAGCACGGACTTGGCAACAAGTGATTATCATCTCTTTGGCAAGATGAAGGTCTGACTGGCTACCCAGCACTTCGACACCACCAAGACGCTCATGGATGATCTCAACAACAGGCTAAGTACCCTGGCAGTGCCATTCCTCAATGAGGGGTTACAAAAACTTGTGCCACGGTACGACAAGTGCCAGAAATTAGGTGTGACTATGTGGAGAAGTAATGCAGTGATGTAACTTTTGATGTATCTAGATGTTATTGTCAATTTGTTTAAATTTCTACCAGCCAATCGGCGGTTGATTTTGGAACAGCCCTCGTATGATACTGTATTCTGATTTGAGATTTGTGGAAAGAGAGACAGAGGAAGACAGTGACAGAAAATTAATGAGAGTATCGTGTCATGGATGGAAGGGAGTCAACACATGTATTAATCCATCCCTCGATCGATCTGTCGTTCAAATGTTGGTCTGTCATTCAACTGTTGGTCTGTCATTCAACTGTTGGTCTGTCATTCAACTGTTGGTCTGTCATTCAACTGTTGGTCTGTCGTTCAACTATTGGTGTGTCGTTCAACTATTGGTGTGTCGTTCAACTGTTGGTCTGTCGTTCAACTGTTGGTCTGTCATTCAACTGTTGGTCTGTCGTTCAACTATTGGTCTGTCGTTCAACTATTGGTGTGTCATTTAACTATTGGTCTTTCGCTCAACTGTTGGTCTGTCATTCAACTGTTGGTCTGTCGTTCAACTATTGGTGTGTCATTCAACTATTGGTGTCGTTCAACTGTTGGTCTGTCATTCAACTGTTGGTCTGTCATTCAACTGTTGGTCTGTCGTTCAACTGTTGGTCTGTCATTCAACTGTTGGTCTGTCATTCAACTGTTGGTCTGTCATTCAACTGTTGGTGTGTCATTCAACTGTTGGTCTGTCAATGTGTTACAGCTGGGACCCTACGGTGTTTCTTTTCTGCTTGCAGAAATAGAAATGTATATTTTGCTTCGTGATTTCTAGTCTGGTGTTGATTTCTTCTTTGTTGCTGATTTTTATGTCTGGTCAGATTCGCACACTTGTAGAGTCTATTTCATCCCTTCTCATCTCTCTCTATCAGCATTCCTTCCTCCTCCCTCTCTCCTCTGCCCTTTGCTTCATTTCTTTTAAATGAACTCTATAATCAGCTATCCCTACATAATATTTTCAAATATTCACACTGTCATCTCATTTCAACATTATATTCTTTAAAATGAACACTGTGTTTTCACACTGCCAACGTGGCAACTTTTCAAAATAGTAGACAGAGTTCTCAGAGTTTTCAGGCCAAACATTTGCACTTTGTGAGCCCACATATTTTAGCCGAGACAACAAAGGCTGCGTGGTATTGCACTGATTCCACTTGTACTTCAAACACAACTGCAGGAGTCACCTGTGATTGCACAACCCAACCTTCTCTCTGATGGTTGGCATTTAGTCAACATCAAGTGGCCATTGATCTGGCCTCACACACAGACTGCACACTGTCTGCGGCAGTTTGAGTATTTCATGAAGCTACTGAACTATTAACTGCTCTTCTTCTGTCTGGCCAGGCAACAGATTTGAGCGTTTGCCCACAGGTTTTGTGCAGTCAATTAGAATGGCTGCGTCATAGTGGTTAGAGAGTAATTATTGTGGCAAAGATCAACTCACAGTCGTGACTGTATTATTTCCCTAATCAGTGCATTTCACTTTTTGAGACAGACAATAGTTTGTTACATTGTGCTTCAAAAAAGGCATACTAACTACAACCTATGGTTGGGACCAGGGATGCAGTTATATCTTTCCATAGCAAAACGTCTGGGCTGAATTGTAGTGACCATGTGTTGCCCATGCAGCATGATTCCTCTCTCGGCCTGCCTAGTTTACTCCAGAGGAATACATCTGGAACAAAACAAGCTTCAAAGCAATGCTCTAACTGTTGGAGCTTCAATCTTAGACCAGTTGCCAACCAAGGCTTAGGGCCTAGTTTGCCCTGCCATGACATTTAGTCTTTAGATTGCATTTCCTTGGACTAGGATAAAGCTTGCAGTCACCCAACTGTGCTCTTCACCCCAAAGCTGTTGACACAATGTGGGGGGGGGGGGGGGGGGGGGGGTGGTCGGGTTTGGTGAGCAGAGCTCAACATTCAGCACTAACAGAAAGCAGATAGAACCAGAACCATCTACTGTCATACGGCAGCTCAGTCATATCTGACTGGGACCTGACATTCTTATGGAGAGTACTAGAGGGCAACATTCTGGGGAGAAGAGGAAAGGAGAGATCAAAGACAACATGAAAACAGGCAAGGTCAGACCTATCAATGCAGACACAAATGGGCTTGAGGAGGCGGGCACACAACAAACAACTATAGAATGGAATGATCGGGAAGCTTCACAAGCAACCCAACAGCTAAAACATTTGATGTGTATGTTGTCTGGAATGACATGACAGTACCACAGTCAAATAGTCTGGAATGACATGACAGTACCACAGTCAAATAGTCTGGAATGACAAGACAGTACCACAGTCAAATAATCTGGAATGACAAGACAGTACCACAGTCAAATAGTCTGGAATGAGATGACAGTACCACAGTCAAATAGTCTGGAATGACAAGACAGTACCACAGTCAAATAGTCTGGAATGACAAGACAGTACCACAGTCAAATAGTCTGGAATGACAAGACAGTACCACAGTCAAATAGTCTGGAATGAGATGACAGTACCACAGTCAAATAGTCTGGAATGACAAGACAGTACCACAGTCAAATAGTCTGGAATGACAAGACAGTACCACATGTGGGATACATTGATATCCTCTACATGGCTTCTCCCAAGTCCTGTGTACAGATGCTTACACTCTTAATGACTTGTGGGGGAAACAACACAATCCTGGTATATACAGAAGGGGGCAATGGGAAAAACAGGGGGTGGGGGCAGAATTATGTTATTTTAAATAAAGGCTGGAAACTAGAAAACAGAAGGCACTGGGAGAATGAGAGAAGAAATCATACTCAACAAACGCAACATTAGAGGAAAGATGGAATAGACCTGTGGATGAAGAGAAGTGGACAAGGAGACACTAGGAAACGGACAGTAAACAGAAGACATTGAGAGAGGGGGAGAAGGATATGGGGGGGGGGGGGGTAGGCAGTAGGGGAGGGGGAAAAGAGGAAGGGAGATTGAAAGAAAAGAAGTGTTAGGAAATCAACGATGACATTTTGATAAAATGTAGGTAGAGAGTGAGAGAACGATAATGAGAGAGGGGGGAGGAGAATGGAGAGAGAAAGAGATAAGAGTGGGAGGGAGGGAGGGAGGGAGAGAGAGGCGAGGGGAGAGAGAAAAAAATTAGAGGAGAGAGATTAGAGATAGAGAGAGGAGGAGAGAAAGGAAGAGAGAGGTAATGAGAGGATAGAGATTAGAGACAATGTGACTGGAAGTCAGAGGGAAAGAGAGAGAAGAGGAAACAGATTAGGGTGGCAGGGAGAGAGAGAGAGAGAAGGAATGAGAAGAGGGACAGTATGTGTATGTGTGTGAGCAGATAGAGAAGGGAGTGAGGGAATGGAGAGAGGAGGCACACAGACTGGAGATAGAGAAGGTGAGGGGAGAAAGATGAGATAAGGGAAAATGAAAGAATATAATTAAATTAATGAGGATATCTCAATAAAATGGTGAGAGAGAGAGAGAGAGAGAGAGAGAGAGAGAGAGAGAGAGAGAGAGAGAGAGAGAACAGAAATACACAAAAGCATACAGCACACAGAAACAATGCTAAGTAGCGAGAAAAGTGAAAACGCGACAGGCAAATAGAGAGTGATGAGAGAGAGAGAGAATGTTTGAGTGCCTGCATAAAACTGGGAAGCAAACAAACAATAACCCAGAGAAGACACAAATTGATGAAGACAAGAGGAGCCACTGACGTTAAAGTCAGAGCAACACACAGAAAGCAGAAGCAGCAACGGGAGAGGAAAGACAAAGACAGGATAAACACAAGCCTCACAAAAACTGATATCAATAATTCACCAGCACAGATTTTAAAATGTGAAATCAATAACTTACCGCAGCCGAGGACAGACACAGAGGGTGAAGGGGTGAGCCAGGCACCCGGCTCCAACAATAGAAACGTGCCATGACAAAACGACTCTGAAGCTCACTTAAAGGCCAGGCCACATATTAAAACACATAAGAAAAATAATCACCGATCACACACAGCTTGTCTTGTGATATTGATTGGCAAGGCCACCGCTGCAAGCACCAAACCCGCACGATCAAAGCAAATATATGTAGTATTTGATCGGTGAAAACATGACACGTGTACCTTTCTGTCAGAGAAAGCAGGGACAATTACTTTTCGCGAAGGGAGATCGGGTTTGGGGTTCTGAGCTGGAGTGAGAGTGGGGTCCATGCCCAGCAGAGAGGAGCCATAGTTCTACAAACTCAAGTATGAGGATGGCAGCGACTGAGATCACTGCACCTTGAGCTAGGGCCATGTTAATCTTCTCTGTGTCGTTCCAATTGTTAAATCACAAATGCTGAAGTATTGGAAAGATCAGGTTGACAGGTTGTGTGACGGTTTATTCCATGCTCAGTCTTCGTAGACTTAGATGGATAGGACATCTTAGGAGGATGGATGATGGTAGAATACCAAAGGACATCTTTTTTGGTGAATTACAGATGGGTAAGAGATCTTTGGGTCGGCCTCTACTACGAAAAACAAAGATGTGTGTAAGCGGGACATGATTGATACAGGCATTGATAATGCACATTGGGAGCAAGTCGCTGCTGAACATGTTGCATGGAGGGCAAACATCAGAAATGGAATAAAGACAAAGGAGAAAATTATTGCAGATAAGTCACACACCGAGCGTGTGAGACGTAAGGTGGTGCATGATGGTGGAAATGACCACGTGTTCTCATGCACCCACTGTGAACGGGCATTTACAGCGCGAATTGGCCTTATCAGTCACGTTTGCTACCGCCATAGGTAAAAGTTATTATGCCTTTTTAAAGCACAAACTATCGTCTGTCAAGACGGCAAGGTGCCAATGAATGACGTTCCAATTGTAGCATGTGAACCGCGTAAACTGTACATGCAGGAGTTGAGGGAATTGAACGAGCTGATAAACTTGCTAGCTGTGTGGATGGCCAGCCTATGGATCGTGCCGATGTTATTATTGCCCTTAGAGAGATGTGGATAGTTGAGGCCCTTGACGCCAGGAATCCACATCGTTATCCAGAGTGAGGACTTAGGAGTAAGGACTGGCACAGCCAGACACGAGAGGCACATCGGGAGAATGAGTGTCCTTATCAACCAACAAAGAACTGCAACTATTAGCCACCGGACGCTGACTGATGCATATGGTGGGGGAGGGGGGAAGAGAGAGAGAGAGAGAGAGAGAGAGAGAGAGAGAGAGAGAGAGAGAGAGAGAGAGAGAGAGAGAGAGAGAGAGAGAGAGAGAGAGAAGGAGGATCTGAGCACCTTTGGACTATTAACTGATTCACTGACAAACAATAAGTAAGTTTGGACCAAACCTGGTACACAATCAAATGATCAAGTACCATAATGTAAATGTGAGCAGTGAAATTGCAGAAGATGCCATGAAACAAAACATATAATGCCATGACCCTATTATAGCGATATATCGTCCTTCTGTCCAAATGGGAGGTCACATGTGGCGATATATTATCCTGCAGCGCCATGGCCAGCCCTGTCCTTCTCAAGCTGATATAGAAAATACTAGAGCTGAGATATGGATAGACAGAAAGACAACAACACCAGGTAGCGAGGCAAGGAGCTGGCTACATCACCAAGTAATTATGTAGCCTAGCACAAGGCGATGTTATCACCAGTTAGTCAGTCAGTCAGTCAGTCAGATAGTTAGTTAGTTAGTTATTAGTTAGTTAGTTAGTTATTAGTTAGTTAGTTAGTTAGTTAGTTAGTCGACAGATCATCCTTATTGCACATCCAACCATTCAGTCCATAAGTGCTCGGATCCCCTCCTCAGCAAATCCCGCAGCGTGTAGCGGCTCACGACACCAGTTCTGTGTTGGTTTATTAATCTTCTTTGGCTTCCTGTAAAGTGTTCTTGTTTGGCCACACCTCTTTTAATTTGCTGTTCTCGCAGTCAGACCATGGTTGTAGATTCACAGTCATCACTTTGTTCTCGCAAAAGTCTTACTTCTCGTAGAGCATTCAGAATGTCAGCCTGGTCCATGGCTTGTCCGCCTTCCTCAGCAGCCTTATATGCAAGCTTGTCAGCCCGTTCATTTCCTCGTACATCCGCATGTCCTGGCACGAAAACGAAACTAATCTTTGCCAGCCGAGACCGCTCCAGAGACAGCAACCATTCTCTTCTGACCCCACCCCCAGCTCTACCCTGTTGCGCATGCGCATTGAGTCACTAAGGAAACATGCCCTAGTGAATGTCTGTGTCTCAAGCCATGTTATTGCTTTACTTATTGCCATGACTTCCATAGTCAGGTTACTTGTGGTCAAAGCAAAAGCACCAGAATCTTCCTTCACAATTCTCCCTCCGGCATGAGCCGTAAAAGCCCATGAACTTCTCACTCGTCAAACGGCCAACCCATCTGTTAAATGATAGCCTCACCCTCCAAAGAATTCTCGAAAATCAAAGGCTATACTTCCGCCTCCACAGAGGCAGGATTTTCTTGTCTAAATTTTCTGTCTAGTTGGATGCAAACTGAAAAGGACGTACAGAAATCTGTTGACACTCGTACCCGCTCCTTGCCAGGTTTTAACAGGTTTTAAGTCCTCAAGTGAACACACCTGTTGAAGAATGTCTTCGGTTTGACCCATCCACGACTTTTATCACCGCGTGGCTTTATGACATTATCTGCCTTAGGACTTGCATTATAAATCTAGAGCCTGAAAACACGACTGTGATACTCACGGTATACCATACACACAGTCATCAACAACTATACTTTCTATCAGCCTTTCTAAGCTAAATATTGTCAACTAAGAGAGAGAGTGAGTGAGTGAGTGAGTGAGTGAGTGAGAGAGAGAGAGAGAGAGAGAGAGAGAGAGAGAGAGAGAGAGAGAGAGAGAGAGAGAGAGAGAGAGAGAGAGAGACTTCTGACTGTCATGCAATGTAAATATGAAAGCACAGAAGCATGAACACGGTATTCTACACAAACCTTCTGGCAAGCGGAGAGAACCTTTCACCTTTAGTTATTGACTCGATAATGTCAGAAACGTGACTGTCGTAATGATTACTATTCTGTATGGAACACCACTGGATCCAGAATAACGGTTGGAAATGAATTATAATTTATCTGGTACTCTTGTGTAGAATTACGTGTAATTTGTGGCTGTTTCTGGTACAGGCAGGGTACGCCGAATTCCCAATAATTGGTATTGGACCAATGATTGGAGTGTCACTCTTGTAGTCACATTTCTGAAGCTGTCACAGTTAAAGAAGTGGCTATTTTGGTGACGGTGTTTGTGTGTCAGCTCTTCTGTGATTCCTGTGTTCAGACATGATTGTTGGTTGAGAGTTAACGATTATTTAATGGCAGAGTTGATTTCTACAAGAGGGTTACCTACAGCATCAACACGGGCGGACAGATTTGTTTCCCCAAAGCCGGAGAATAGGGAGATAGAGTTAGTCACTGCACTGCTGGGATAAGAAAAGAGGTATTCACTACACTGAATGGATAAGAATAGAGATAGAGTTAGTCACTGCACTGAAGGGATAAGAATAGAGATAGAGATGGTCACTGCACTGCTGGGATAAGAAAAGAGATAGTTACTGTACTCTGCACCCATATGTACCCATAGTCCACAAATGCTGACTCACCAATGCGTACATGTGGTGATGTGCACCAAACTGCAAAGCACATTCTTCAAGAATGTTCTAGCCATGAGACATTATCATCATCTGGTGCTGTCAGCACTGTCAAGGGAGGCGTTATCAATCTTCAGAATTTCTGTCCAAAGCCTTGGTGTTGCATTCTGCCAGCCTGTATCCTGATTATATCTTGATGTTGTCTGTGCTGAGCTGGGCTGTATCCTGATTATATCTTGATGTTGTCTGTGCTGAGCTAGGTTGTATCCTGATTATATCTTGATGTTGTCTGTGCTGAGCTAGGATGTATCCTGATTATATCTTGATGTTGTCTGTACTGAGCTAGGTTGTATCCTGATTATATCTTGATGTTGTCTGTGCTGAGCTGGGCTGTATCCTGATTATATCTTGATGTTGTCTGTCCTGAGCTAGGTTGTATCCTGATTATATCTTGATGTTGTCTGTCCTGAGCTGGGCTGTATCCTGATTATATCTTGATGTTGTCTGTGCTGAGCTAGGCTGTATCCTGACTATATCTTATGTTGTCTGTCCTGAGCTAGTCTGTATCCTGACTATATCTTGATGTTGTCTGTCCTGAGCTAGGCTGTATCCTGACTATATCTTGATATTGTCTGTCCTGAGCTGGGCTGTATCCTGACTATATCTTATGTTTGTCCTGAGCTAGGCTGTATCCTGACTATATCTCGATATTGTCTGTCCTGAGCTAGGCTGTACCCTGGCTACATCTTGATATTCTCTGTCCTGAGCTAGGCTGTATCCTGACTATATCTTGATGTTGTTTGTCCTGAGCTAGGCTGTATCCTGACTATATCTTGATATTCTCGGTCCTGAGCTAGGCTGTATCCTGACTATATCTTATGTTTGTCCCGAGCTAGGCTGTATCCTGACTATATCTTGATGTTATCTGTCCTGAGCTAGGCTGTATCCTGACTATATCTTGATATTGTCTGTCCTGAGCTGGGCTGTATCCTGACTATATCTTATGTTTGTCCTGAGCTAGGCTGTATCCTGACTATATCTCGATATTGTCTGTCCTGAGCTAGGCTGTACCCTGGCTACATCTTGATATTCTCTGTCCTGAGCTAGGCTGTATAATGACTATATCTTGATGTTGTCTGTCCTGAGCTAGGCTGTATCCTGACTATATCTTGATAGTGTCTATCCTGAGCTAGGCTGTATCCTGACTATATCTTGATGTTGTCTGTCCTGAGCTAGGCTGTATTCTGACTATATCTTGATGTTGTCTGTCCTGAGCTAGGCTGTATCCTGACTATATCTTGATATTCTCTGTCCTGAGCTAGGCTGTATCATGACTATATCTTGATGTTGTCTGTCCTGAGCTAGGCTGTATCCTGACTATATCTTGATGTTGTCTGTCCTGAGCTAGGCTGTTTCATGACTATATCTTGATATTCTCTGTCCTGAGCTAGGCTGTATCCTGACTATATCTTGATGTTGTCTGTCCTGAGCTAGGCTGTATCCTGACTATATCTTGATATTCTCTGTCCTGAGCTAGGCTGTATCCTGACTATATCTTGATGTTGTCTGTCCTGAGCCAGGCTTATCCTGACTATATCTTGATAGTGACTGTCCTGAGCTAGCCTGTATCCTGACTATATCTTGATGTTGTTTGTCCTGAGCTAGGCTGTATCCTGACTATATCTTGATGTTGTCTGTCCTGAGCTAGGCTGTATCCTGACTATATCTTGATGTTGTCTGTCCTGAGCTAGGCTGTATCCTGACTATATCTTATGTTGTCTGTCCTGAGATAGGCTGTATCCTGACTATATCTTGATGTTGTCTGTCCTGAGCTAGGCTGTATCCTGACTATATCTTATGTTGTCTGTCCTGAGCTAGGCTGTATCCTGACTATATCTTGATATTCTCTGTCCTGAGCTAGGCTGTATCCTGACTATATCTTGATGTTGTCTGTCCTGAGCTAGGCTGTATCCTGACTATATCTTGATGTTGTCTGTCCTGAGCTAGGCTGTATCCTGACTATATCTTGATGTTGTCTGTCCTGAGCTAGGCTGTATCCTGACTATATCTTGATGTTGTCTGTCCTGAGCTAGGCTGTATCCTGACTATATCTTGATATTCTCTGTCCTGAGCTAGGCTGTATCCTGACTATATCTTGATGTTGTCTGTCCTGAGCTAGGCTGTATCCTGACTATATCTTGATAGTGTCTGTCCTGAGCTAGGCTGTATCCTGACTATATCTTGATGTTGTCTGTCCTGAGCTGGGTTGTATCCTGACTATATCTTCATGTTGTCTGTCCTGAGCTAGGCTGTATCCTGACTATATCTTGATGTAGTCTGTCCTGAGCTAGGCTGTATCCTGGCTATATCTTATGTTGTCTGTCCTGAGCTAGGCTGTATCCTGACTATATCTTGATGTTGTTTGAACTGAGCTAGGATGCATCCTGACTATATCTTGATGTTGTCTGTCCTGAGCTAGGCTGTATCCTGACTATATTTTGATGTTGTCTGTCCTGAGCTAGCCTGTATCCTGACTATATCTTGATGTTGTATGTCCTGAGCTAGGATGTATCTTGACTATATCTTGATGTTGTCTGTCCTGAGCTAGCCTGTATCCTGACTATATCTTGATGTTGTCTGTCCTGAGCTAGGATGTATCCTGACTATATCTTGATGTTGTCTGTCCTGAGCTGTATCCTGACTTTATCTTGATGTTGTCTGTCCTGAGCTAGGATGCATTCTGACTATATCTTGATGTTGTCTGTCCTGAGCTAGGCTGTATCCTGACTATATCTTGATGTTGTCTGTCCTGAGCTAGGCTGTATCCTGACTATATCTTGATGTTGTCTGTCCTGAGCTAGGCTGTATCCTGACTATATCTTGATGTTGTCTGTCCTGAGCTAGGCTGTATCCTGACTATATCTTGATATTCTCTGTCCTGAGCTAGGCTGTATCCTGACTATATCTTGATGTTGTCTGTCCTGAGCTAGGCTGTATCCTGACTATATCTTGATAGTGTCTGTCCTGAGCTAGGCTGTATCCTGACTATATCTTGATGTTGTCTGTCCTGAGCTGGGTTGTATCCTGACTATATCTTCATGTTGTCTGTCCTGAGCTAGGCTGTATCCTGACTATATCTTGATGTAGTCTGTCCTGAGCTAGGCTGTATCCTGGCTATATCTTATGTTGTCTGTCCTGAGCTAGGCTGTATCCTGACTATATCTTGATGTTGTTTGTACTGAGCTAGGATGCATCCTGACTATATCTTGATGTTGTCTGTCCTGAGCTAGGCTGTATCCTGACTATATCTTGATGTTGTCTGTCCTGAGCTAGCCTGTATCCTGACTATATCTTGATGTTGTATGTCCTGAGCTAGGATGTATCCTGACTATATCTTGATGTTGTCTGTCCTGAGCTAGCCTGTATCCTGACTATATCTTGATGTTGTCTGTCCTGAGCTAGGATGTATCCTGACTATATCTTGATGTTGTCTGTCCTGAGCTGTATCCTGACTTTATCTTGATGTTGTCTGTCCTGAGCTAGGATGCATTCTGACTATATCTTGATGTTGTCTGTCCTGAGCTAGGCTGTATCCTGACTATATCTTGATGTTGTCTGTCCTGAGCTAGGCTGTATCCTGACTATATCTTGATAGTGTCTGTCCTGAGCTAAGCTGTATCCTGACTCATTCATTCATTCAGTAGCATGTCCCTTGCAGGACCTCGCTCCCATTACAATCTTCAGGAAAAACTCTCTGTCATAAGCAAGATGCTCCGCATCTGATACACCCATCTGGAGATCATCTGCCACATTCTGCACCCATCTTCTGTTTGGCGTTCCTCTTCCTCTCTTCCCTGGCATATACCCCTCCATGATTGTTCTCTCCAAACTTTCGTGGCGTTTCATGTGACCAAAATATTCAATTTTCTTTGTTTTGTCATCTTTAGTAACCAACCTTCTTCAATATTCAGCTCTTGTCGTATGGATTCATTTGTTCTTTTCTTTATCCAAGATATTCTTAGAACCCGTCGACAACATTTATATTCAAAGGCATTTATGCGCTGTTCAGCTTGTTTAGTAAGTGTCCAGATCTCACAGGCGTATATTGCAATGGGAAAGATGCATTCTCTTAAAAATCTAATTTTTGTAGGTGTATTTGTCCTACACCACAATTTATTCAGTTGTTTTAGGATCGAAGCTCAGAGAGGTGGACAGTTAGAGCATTGCATTGCTGAACCGACAGCTTCTGCAGCCTGTCTTGTTCCAGATGTATTGGTGTATACAATGTGCACATGACAGTGGGGATTTTCCAGCTTGCAGTCCCCATAGTCCCCATACATATTTTAGATCACTGTTATCCACATCCAGAAATCAATCAGAAACAATAGACACGATGATTACACTAAATCGTGATTGTGTGCCTGCAGGCCAGGGAGTTCCATGCTATTAATAATATCAGCCAGGCAGAGATGCAATCATGATTAAAGCCACATTGCACAATCAAAGTGGAGATTTCTGCCACAAACTGTTTCCAAGTAATCAGAGCAAGTGGGGACACCGTAAAGTCGAACACACATGATAAATAAATCAATGCTTCTATTATAAACTATGTACATATGTAATAGCATGTGTCAGAGTTCAGCCGTGAAATATCACCATTCCTGCAACAATGATCTAGTTCCTAAACTACTAACCACATTGTCAACGATGATAATTAGCCAGTGTCACTAAGTGATGCTGGCAGTTTGTGTCAGATGTTGTGTAAATCCACTTGGGCAAAAATAGTACTACTTGCATGCTCACATTTCTTGCTAATATTACGCTGTCTGTCAGTTGAACTTTGCATTTTTAGTCTTCTGCCTTATATACTTCTTCTTTGTTCCTCTATATGGGGGAGTATGTCACACCAAGTCACACACGAATCAAGAAGAGTGTGTCACACCTAGTCACACACATAGCAGGGGGGAGTGTGTCACACCTAGTCACACACATAACAGGGGGGAGTGTGTCACACCTAGTCACACACATGACAAGGAGAGTATGTCACACCTAGTCACACACATAACAGGGGGGAGTGTCCTAGTCACACACATAACAGGGAGAGAGTGTCACACCTGGTCACACACATAACAGGGAGAGTGTGTCACACCTAGTCACACACATAGCAGAGGGGAGTGTGTCACACCTAGTCACACCCATAGCAGGGGGGAGTGTGTCACACCTAGTCACACACATAACAGGGGGGAGTGTGTCACACCTAGTCACACACCTCACAGGGGGGAGTGTGTCACACCTAGTCACACACATAACAGGGAGTGTCACACCTAGTCACACACATAACAAGGGGAGTGTCACACCTAGTCACACACATAACAGGGGAGTGTGTCACACCTAGTCACACACATAACATGGAGAGTGTGTCACACCTAGTCACACACATAACAGGGGGGAGTGTGTCACACCTAGTCACACACATAACAGGGGGAGTGTGTCACACCTAGTCACACACATAACAGGGAGAGTGTGTCACACCTAGTCACACACATAACAGGGGGGTGTGTGTCACACCTAGTCACACACATAACAGGGAGAGTGTGTCACGCCTAGTCACACACATAACAGGGAGAGTGTGTCACACCTAGTCACACACATAACAGGGAGAGTGTGTCACACCTAGTCACACACATAACAGGGAGTGTGTCACACCTAGTCACACACATAACAGGGGGAGTGTGTCACACCTAGTCACACACATAACAGGGGGAGTGTGTCACACCTAGTCACACACATAACAGGGGGAGTGTGTTACACCTAGTCACACACATAACAGGGGGTAGTGTGTCCCACCTAGTCACACACATAACAGGGGGGAGTGTGTCACACCTAGTCACACACATAACAGGGGGGAGTGTGTCACACCTAGTCACACACATAACAGGGAGTGTCATACCTAGTCACACACATAACAGGGGGAGTGTCACACCTAGTCACACACATAACAGGGAGAGTCACACACATAACATGGAGTGTCACACCTAGTCACACACATAACAGGGAGTGTCACACCTAGTCACACACATAACAGGGGGAGTCACACCTAGTCAAACACATAACAGGGAGTGTCACACCTAGTCACACACATAACAGGGAGTGTCACACCTAGTCACACACATAACAGGGGGGAGTGTGTCACACCTAGTCACACACATAACAGGGAGAGTGTGTCACACCTAGTCACACACATAACAGGGAGTGTCACACCTAGTCACACACATAACAGGGAGTGTCACACCTAGTCACACACATAACAGGGAGTGTCACACCTAGTCACACACATAACAGGGAGAGTGTGTCACACCTAGTCCCACACATAACAGGGAGAGTGTGTCACACCTAGTCACACACATAACAGGGAGTGTCACACCTAGTCACACACATAACAGAGGGGAGTGTGTCACACCTAGTCACACACATAACAGGGGGGAGTGTGTCACACCTAGTCACACACATAACAGGGAGTGTCACACCTAGTCACATAACAGGGGGAGTGTCACACCTAGTCACACACATAACAGGGAGTGTCACACCTAGTCACACACATAACAGGGAGTGTCACACCTAGTCACACACATAACAGGGAGTGTCACACCTAGTCACACACATAACAGGGGGGAGTGTGTCACACCTAGTCACACACATAACAGGGAGTGTCACACCTAGTCATACACATAACAGGGAGTGTCACACCTAGTCACACACATAACAGGGAGTGTCACACCTAGTCACACACATAACAGGGAGTGTCACACCTAGTCACACACATAACAGAGGAGTGTGTTACACCTAGTCACACACCTCACAGGGGAGGGTGTGTCACACCTAGTCACACATGTCACAGAGGGGAGTATGTCACAGAGGTGCATGTGTGTCAGTTTCACTTCCTCTAGACAGATTCCATCCAATGTAAATAGCTCTAGCTATCCACGGTTGGCTTGATGTCCTATTAATTTTGTCACAGCAAATGACTTATGGCCTACACTGTGTGGTTTTAAAATGTGGTGGTTTTTTAAACATGCGCAACCTACACACAGGGCTTCCTGTACTTGGCCATCATATCTGAGAAGGTTAGGGGTCCAGTCTGAATATGCAAGAGATCAAGTGTCCAGTCTGGGACATAGAGGTGTTTCCAAAGCACCAGGGCCAGGTTTTACACTAGCCAAGACCTATTAACATGTCCTAGTCATGCGTCCTAGGTAATAGGGCCAGGTTTATACTGGCCAAGACCTACTAACACGTCCTAGTCGTGCGTCCTGGGCAACAGGTCCCTTCGGGGTCCTGGCTAACTTAGTAGCATCGCTGATTCTTCCGAAGTCAGAGAGTATCTGCCTGCACGCCGAGGAACTACCAGCCTGCACACCAATAAGCCAGACACGGAACAACGGATACTCACGTAAACCTCAGTCCAGTATGACATCACACTGATGTTGGACAACAGGATGTCTTCATCCGACATACAGGACTTCACGCTGGAGTTCACAGCCAGCCAATGCAAGTAAGCAAGCAAGTGAATATGCAAGCGATCAAGTGTCCAGTCTGAATATGCAAGAGATCAATGTGATATCATTGGATACCTGTCGTTCTTGGGAGAATTCCCTGCCTTATGTCAAGATCAAACCCAGTACCTTCTAAGTGTGAGACAGATACTGTCCCCCCCCCCCCCCCCCCCCCAGCCATGGTTCCCTCTCTTACTGCCAACATATCACTGACCAAATATGGAAATAGCCAATCATAATTGACTGGGCTGAATTGTTGCAGGTTTACACCAAAATTGATAAGCCAGACTGCACTTAATGTCTGTATTTTAAAAAAAAACAGGACTGAATTCTTTTAAACGGAAAGCCAGTAGTATTTAAAACAAAAATACAGATAAGAATCATCATTTGAACTGGACAGATAAGTAAAGTCCAACACTAGATGAACAGACTAGCACGCAGTATCAACTATATGTAACTAATAATACTATATGTAACTAATATTACTAAGTGTCTGTGCCAAACATTGCCACAACATCAACCACAGTAACACCAGACATTATATAAACAGAAGGAGTAAGTCAAGATGCTTGACATGAAGACAGCACAATTTCCTGACATCATCTAGCAGGTTAGAACAAGAACAAAGAACATACACAACACAGCCTGCACTGGATACTTACGATGTGAACAGGGAATCTGCAATGGCACTGTAAATAAAATGGGAAGACAAGAAATGAAGCCAAATATTGTATAACCTCAAAGTCAGCATAGAAAACTGATACTGTAGCACAACAAATTGTTTGTTCCACTAACTGTGTTTATTCATGTAACAAAGCACAAAGTATTCTAACACAATCTTTATTTCTTGTTTACATCAACATTGTTTATTGTCTTTACTTGTCATTTATATCAATGAGAATAATCTGAGATTACTTACTCAATACACGTACTATTGATTAAGACCAACCTCCTCCAGGCATTGATTTAAGCTGGTCTTATGTCAGTATTTCCCATTATTTTCAATACCACTCGAGTGTCAGTATTTCTAATTTATATAAATCTGAGTGCCAGTATTTGCCATCCCTATAAATCTACCTCATGTCTCTATAAATCTACCTCATGTCCCTATAAATCTACCTCATGTCTCTATTGTCTTATTGAAATACATTTCTCATGTATGCAGCTCTCAATGGTTTGCAAACCCCCCCCCCCCTTCCCCCCCCCCCCCCCCACCACACACACACACTCACTCACACACACAAGATGGACGTAGGGCTATTTGTGAGCCCTCTGAGAGCCCAGGCCCCACTGTGGGACACAAGGCAGCAGAAGTGGCCCCATCTCCCGCTGGTGCGTGAGATCCTATAGGTGATGTTGACAGCTGCTCAGACCACCGGATCAACTCATCAGCCCCAGCGTGAGCCCAGTGTTTGTGCATCAGAGGAGTTCTTCTGGTGATCTTGTAACAAGTTCCAACTGTTGACGGATTTTTCATGTGCACATGTATACATGACCAGTACTGTTTCAACTCTGTCACAGAAGACTAGACGGACAATCCACCTATCCACATATCTGTCTAGAGATAGGATTAGACAGAAAATCCACTGTCCAGGGGTTAGAGAATTCTAGACTTACAATCCACTGTACAGGGGCCAGAGAGGACTGGACAGACAATGGACTGTCCAGGGATCAGAGAGGACTAGATAGAATATCCACTGTCCACTTGCAAGAGAAGACTAGGCAGACAATCTACTGTCCAGGGGTGAGAGAGGACTAGACAGACAATCCACTGTCCAGAGGTTAAAGAAGACTAGTTAGACCAGTGTTTCCCAATGTGGGGCCCATGCCCCACAGGGGAGCAATTCGTTTGTTGAGGGGGGCAATTTGAAAATGGAAGAATTCAGCTGGATATAACAAAATGGGGAGACTTGAGACTGAAATTAACTAAATTGGAACCTGACATAAGATCTCTTTGCAGCTAGCATCAAGCGCAAGGATCTCACTAAATTTAAATAATAAATAATTACTAATAATTAAAATAATATAGAAAGATCATTCATTAACATTATTTTGTACTTGAATTTCAGTTCTCCATTATATGTTTTGAAAATTTACTTGCTGTGTTTGCTCAATAATTTCCTATTGATTTCTTCCTAAAACCTATCATTCAAGTTTCTTTAGTGAACATTTCAATTTTTAAATATTAAAAATAATGTATATGTTGGGGAGGGGGGGGGGCATAAGAATTTTAGAAAGGCTTAGGTGGGGCATAGCACAAAAAAGGTTGGGAAACACTGAGTTAGACAATCCACTATCCAGGGGCAAAAGAGGTCTAGACAGACAATCCATTGTGCAGAGGTCACAGAAGACTAGACAGACAATCCATTGTGCAGAGGTCACAGAAGACTAGACAGACAATCCACTGTGTAGGGGGTCACAAAAGACTTGACAGATAATCCATTGTCCAGGGATCAGAGAGGAATAGACAGAAAAATCCAGTGTCCAGGGGTCAGAGAAGACTAATTAGACTGACAACCCACTGTCCAGTGATAAGAGAGGATTAGACAGAAAATCCACTGTCCAATGATCAGAAAGGATTAGACAGACAATCCTCTGCTCATGGATCAGAGAGGATTAGACAAACAATCTGCTATCCAGGGATCAGAGAGGATTAGACAGACTGTCCAGGGGTGAGAGAGAACTAGAAGGACAATCCACTGTCCAGGGATAAGAGAGAACTAGACTGTCCAGAGTTGAGAGAGAACTAAACTGACAATGGCCTTTGGCAGACTGTACAAGAATGTATGGGACAGAACTGGAATAAGCCTGCAAACAAAGCTAAAAGTCTACAAAGCAGTTGTATTATTCACTCTGCTATATGCTTGTGAAACCTGGACTGTTTACCACTTCCACACAGTCTGCCTTAGGAAGCTATTGAAGATTAAATGGCAAGACAAGATCTCAGACACTGAAGTCCTAGAAAGAGCGTCCATGCCCAGTATCCACACTCTACTGATGAAGAATCAGGTTCGCTGGGCTGGTCACTTAACTCGCATGCCAGATCACAGGCTTCCTAAACAAATTTTTTATGACGAGCTGCGTTGTGGTAAACGCTCCCAAGGCGGCCGGAGGAAATGCTTTAAAGACATTCTGAAAATCTCACTGAAAGCTTTTGGAATTCATCATGACACCTGGGAGACTGCTGCCAAAAATCTTTGCATACATCATTATGCAAGGGTGCAGTCAATTATGAAGAAAACAGGACTGCAAGAGCTGTGAAGAAAAGGTTGGACAGAAAAACCACTGCAGGAGATCTCCTCCTGAAACGTCAAGCATTCTTTGTCCACATTGTCAAAGAACATTATGAGCCAAAATAGGCCTTATCAGTCATCTTAGAACTCATGGCTCCATACTTTGTACCCCACTTGATGAAATGAATGGTCAACATCATTCTTGACGGACAAACAACAACAACATAGATTGACAATCCACTGTCCAGGGATAAGAGAGAACTATACGGACAATCCACTGTCCAGGGATAATAGAGAACTAGATTGACAATCCACTGTCTAGGGATAAGAGAGGATTAGACAGACAATCCACTGTCGAGGGATAAGAGAGAACTAGATGGACAATCCACTGTCCAGGGATAAGAGAGAACTGGACGGACAATCCACTGTCCAGGGATAAGAGAGAACTAGACAGACAATCCACTGTCCAGGGGTAAGAGAGAACTAGATGGACAATCCACTGTCCAGGGGTAAGAGAGAACTAGATGGACAATCCACTGTCTAGGGATAAGAGAGGATTAGACAGACAATCCACTGTCGAGGGATAAGAGAGGATTAGACGGACAATCCACTGTCCAGGGATAAGAGAGAACTGGACGGACAATCCCCTGTCCAGAGATAATAGAGAACTAGACTGACAATACCCTGTCCAGGGATAAGAGAGAACTAGACTGAAAATTCACTGTCCAGGGATAAGAGAGAACTAGATAGACAATCCACTGTCCAGGGATAAGAGAGAACTAGACAGACAATCCACTGTCCAGGGATAAGAGAGAACTAGATGGACAATCCACTGTCTAGGGATAAGAGAGGATTAGACAGACAATCCACTGTTCAGGGATAAGAGAGAACTAGACAGACAATCCACTGTCCAGGAGTCAGAGAGAACTAGACAGACAATCCACTGTTCAGGAGTCAGAGAGAATTAGACAGACAATCCATTGTCCAGGGATAAGAGAGAACTACACAGACAATCCACTGCCCAGGGGTCAGAGAGAACTAGACATACAATCCACTGTCCAGGGATCAGAGAATACTAGACAGACAATCCAATTTTCAAGGATAAGAGAGAACTAGACAGACAATCCATTGTCCAGGGACAAGAGAGAACTAGACATACAATCCACTGTCCAGGGATCAGAGAATACTAGACATACAATCCACTGTTTATGGATCAGAGAATACTAGACAGACAATCCACTGTCCAGGGGTTAGAGAAGTCTAGACAGACAATCCACTGTCCAGGGGTTGGGGTGGGGGGAGTATATCATCCCTGGGTTCCCTAACTGTCCCAATAATGTTCTACAATAATGTTCTACAATAATGTTATACAATAATGTTCTACAATACACTATTCTGGCATTAGAAGCAGACGCCACACATCAAAGCCATGGCACTGTATATATTCTTCATGAGCTGTTCATTCCAATTCCAGCCGCTGAAAGAAATCTGAGTGTGACCTGTTGCATTTTTGCAGCCTGGTGCAGCAGTCAATGCTTTGGAAAGGCCAAATGTATAATTAAATACGTAATTGCCGAGAGTTGCATGTGTCGGCGTTTGGACAAACAGATGGCATTTTAGTAAATAGATACTGGCTAAGTACTGGGGTGGTTGTCATGGTAACCAATAGCTATGTTGCGTGACAAAGCTCAACTACCATCACTACTTTTAGAGGGAGGCTGTTTATGGAATCTGTGTCTGCTACTCTCTCTCTCTCTCTCTCTCTCTCTCTCTCTCTCTCTCTCTCTCTCTCTCTCTCTCTCTCTCTCTCTCTCTCTGCCCCACACACACACACACACACACACACACACACATTCACCCCCAATTTCGCCAGGTTAACAGAAATAATATGAATGCACTGTAGAAGGAATATAAGAAAATATGTCATGTCAGATTATCGTCTAATTCCCTGCCTGCCTGTTATGTATGTATGTCTGATCCATGTCCATGTTTTGTCCCTATTATGTATGTATGTCTGATCCATGTCCATGTGTTGTCCCTATGATGTATGTATGTCTGATCCATGTCTATGTGTTGTCCCTATGATGTATGTATGTCTGATCCATGTCTATGTGTTGTCCCTATGATGTATGTATGTCTGATCCATGTCTATGTGTTGTCCCTATGATGTATGTATGTCTGATCCATGTCTATGTGTTGTCCCTATTATGTATGTATGTCTGATCCATGTCTATGTGTTGTCCCTATTATGTATGTATGTCTGATCCATGTCCTTGTGTTGTCCCTATGATGTATGTATGTCTGATCCATGTCTATGTGTTGTCCCTATGATGTATGTATGTCTGATCCATGTTGTCCCTATTATGTATGTATGTCTGATCCATGTCTATGTGTTGTCCCTATTATGTATGTATGTCTGATCCATGTCTATGTGTTGCCCCTATTATGTATGTATGTCTGATACATGTCCATGTGTTGTCCCTATTATGTTTGTATGTCTGATCCATGTCCATGTGTTGTCCCTATTACGTATGTCTGATCCATGTCCATGTGTTGTCCCTATTATGTACGTATGTCTGATCCATGTCCATGTGTTGTCCCTATTACGTATGTCTGATCCATGTCCATGTTTTGTCCCTATTATGTACGTATGTCTGATCCATGTCCTTGTGTTGTCCCTATGATGTATGTATGTCTGATCCATGTCTATGTGTTGTCCCTATGATGTATGTATGTCTGATCCATGTTGTCCCTATTATGTATGTATGTCTGATCCATGTCTATGTGTTGTCCCTATTATGTATGTATGTCTGATCCATGTCCATGTGTTGTCCCTATTATGTATGTATGTCTGATCCATGTCTATGTGTTGTCCCTATTATGTATGTATGTCTGATCCATGTCTATGTGTTGTCCCTATTATGTATGTATGTCTGATCCATGTCTATGTGTTGTCCCTATTATGTATGTATGTCTGATCCATGTCTATGTGTTGTCCCTATTATGTATGTATGTCTGATCCATGTCTATGTGTTGTCCCTATTATGTATGTATGTCTGATCCATGTCCATGTGTTGTCCCTATTATGTACGTTATGTCTGATCCATGTCCATGTGTTGTCCCTATTATGTACGTATGTCAATTTGCTCATTTGTTTTGCCTGCTCGGCTATATCCTCTATGTCTAGTTGGTCGTCTGGCTTGTCTGCTCGTTTGTCTCATGATAGCTAATGATAGATAATTATTATCCTAGGCTAACTGTGGATAATAATTACTGCAGCTCCTAGGCTAATTGTGGATAATAATTACTTCAGCTCCCGGACTAATGATGATAATAATGTCTGCAGCTCCCAGGTTAACTGTGCTCCCAGGTTAATTGTGGATAATAATTACTGCAGCTCCCAGGCTAATTGTGGATAATAATTACTGCAGCTCCTGGACAAATGGTGGATAATAATTACTGCAGCTCCTAGACTAATTGTGGATAATAATTACTGCATCTCCTTGGCTAATTATGGATAATAATTATTGCAGATCCTAGACTAATGGTGGATAATAATTACTATAGCCCCTAGACTAATGGTGGATAATAATTACTATTGCCCCTAGAATAATGGTGGATAATAATTACTGCAGCTCCTAGACTAATGGTGGATAATAATTACTGCAGCACCTAGACAAATTGTGGATAATAATTACTACAGCCCCTAGACTAATGATGGATAATAATTACTGCAGATCCTAGACTAATTGTGGATAATAATTACTGCAGCTCCTAGACTAATTGTGGATAATAATTACTGCAGCCCATGGACTAATGGTGACAACCATTACTGCCGCTCCTGGACTAATGGTGGATAATTATTACCGATGTTCCTGAAATAATAGCGGACATTACTGCTGTAATAATTACTACTATTCCTGGACCGATTGTGGACAATAAATTGTCCGAACGCCGGCACACGTAATTCTTGCCGGCACACGTAATTCTCGGCAACGACATATTTAATTATACATTTGGCCTTTCCAAAGCATTGACTGCTGCATCAGGATGCAAAAATGCAACATGTCAATGGCAAGGTGCTGACGACAAGTTTATCGCCAATCTACGATGACTGCTGGTGGTTCAGTTCTCCAAAACAGAATAAGACACTGTAGTCTCAGTTTTCTGAATCAGAATAGGACACTGTAGCCTTACAGCACACTAGTGTGGATTTTTTGTACGGGCCCTGAGGAAGTGCGGGGAATTAACAGGCTGATAGGCTGGCAGGGAATGCACCTTTTCGTGGTCGATTAACTATGGACAAGGAAGAGCTGGTTGTGTGCCTGTGGGACCAGGTGGAGAAGGTGGAGGAACAGATTGAGAGCCTGTATATGGAAAGGATGAGATTGCGGGTGATTGGCAGGGGTTTCTGGTAGAATCTCAAAACTGAGAGGGAAGACCAGAAGATCGTTCAATCAGATAGCGGTTGGAACGATTAGCAGTGTGACTCTTCGCTGGCTGTTGACGAGGGGACGGAGTGCATGTGGGAATGTACTGAGTGCAGTGATGTCGGCTCTTAGCTCAACTCAACTCAACTGATGATACCCGATGCGTTGTTATCTCATGCAGCTCCTTCCATGTACTTCCCATTGTATACATCTCGATGTCTAATTCTCTCCCCATGTGTTGTTGGGTCTCCCTTTATTTCATCTGCTCCGTGGGTTCTAAATACAGTCTGTTCTAGATATATTATATTCATGTCCCATCCAATGCCTTGTCCTCACCTGTGCATTGATTGGGATTTGTTTATTCTCTCTATGATGAGCTCCACACTGGTGATTTTGTGATGAGATTTAAGTCCTTCTATTCAGTGCAGGCATCAATGAATGAATGTTTGGTATTAATGAGAATTTGTTGGAGCCACTCTCCATGTTTCTAATTCACTCAGTAGAACTGATTTAATATTAGGGTTAAATATTCTAAGTGTGGTTCTAAAGTTTAATTTGTGTGTGTGACCTAGTGTATCACTAGGCTCAAGTTTAATTTGTGTGTGACCTAGTGTATCACAAGGCTCAAGTTTAATTTGTGTGTGACCTAGTGTATCACAAGGCTCAAGTTTAATTTGTGTGTGTGACCTAGTGTATCACTAGGCTCAAGTTTAATCTGTGTGTGTGACCTAGTGTATCACTAGGCTCAAGTTTAATCTGTGTGTGTGTGACCTAGTGTATCACTAGGCACAAGTTTAATCTGTGTGTGTGACCTAGTGTATCACTAGGCTCAAGTTTAATTTGTGTGTGTGACCTAGTGTATCACTAGGCACAAGTTTAATTTGTGTGTGTGACCTAGTGTATCACTAGGCTCAAGTTTAATTTGTGTGTGTGACCTAGTGTATGTTCTAGTGCTGTAAAACCTGTCCTTGCCTATTGTATTCATATGTTAACATCTCTATGTTTTCCCTATCTCTGATGAGACAGGGATGTAGACACAGACAGTAAGGTCCTTGATAAAACTCTGAAGAAGAAAGCACAACGTTCCACATGACACAGGCTACTTACTCGTCAGGGAAAGGGATTGGTTGTAACAAACTGCCCAGTACATAGCGCCAATCATTAAATTCTGACCTGAGGAAGACAAATCAATAATCATAGAAACAAGCAGCTCTGGTCAAATAAACAGTCATGGTATTACCATATCTCTAGACTTATTCACTAGTCACAACACATTCATCAGAACAATGCAACAAGGCTGGATCTATACCAAGGTCTTTGGCTGTAAAGGATGACAAAAAGCACATACTTCAGTGCAGGGGGCTGAGTGGTCTCGACGTATGGTGTCCACCTCGAGTGCTGGAGATCCTGGGTTCAAGCCTCGGTGAGGGCCGGGATTTTTTCAGGTTGACTTCTAGTAAAAATATTTCCACTGGGCTCTGGGTACTGAGATCAGATGCCCATGTGTATTGCTGCACACGTAAAAAAATCCCTTGGCAGTTGGAAATCGAAAAAGAGTGGCCTAACGGCGCTGCCCTGGCAAAGTTTGTTAAAAATCTACCCAAAATATTTCAGGATCCTTGCCAGTGCTACGGAGTTCGTGCACTGAGCTGAGATTCTCCAGACTCAGGCTTGAGTTAGGAGTAGAACAGAGCACTTATGGGTTACACCCATGTGCTGCAATGTTGATCCGTCGACTAAACTAAACTAAACTCTTCGCTGGCTGCTGAGGATGGGGACGGAGCACTTATGGGAATGCCCCGAATGCTGTGATGTCGATTCCTAAATCAATCAATCAATCAATCATTCTAAACTAAACTAAACATCACATTAGACAGTGGGGAGCATTTTGTGTGATATTCACTGGCACAGGAATGGAGCATAATGGGGACGACCCATTGCCATGAAGTTGGAACCTCGACTAACTAACTAAACATCCTTCAGCTAACATCAATCACCATCAACAGGACTATACAAGACACTCTGTCCCACTACCCTTCACTGGCTGCAATGGCTCATTTTCGGAATAAAATAGCCCAAGTTGCCTATTGAGACTGATCCCCTGCAAAGATAAAACCACCTTAATTGCCTCTAATGACACATTTGGTAGGTTTCAGTGCTTCTTAGGTGTCCCGAAAAATACCAGTAAAACTTAAAGTATGACCGCAAGTGTAGGTTGTTTAAAGGTACAGTGAGAAAAGACAAGCACAGCACATAGACACATGACAGACAAGACAAGGATCTACTTACATGACTTCCATCATAGAAACGTAACACAGCAACTTGTTCTCCCACTCTATCTGGTCAAAGTCTTCTCCATTAAGATTATCATGTAAAGAACTGAGGAGGAGAGGCAAACAAGAAACACATTTAACGCCAGCAGCTGACTGACGACAAGAATCATCATCATGTAATGCCACATCCATAGTGAACGTTGGTGTTATGGGCTCTCCAGCAGCTTGTGTCATGACCTCGGGCGTATCCATGCTGGAATCATCAAGCTGTCTGTCTCATGCTCTCCATCAGCTTGTTTCCTCTGCTTGGGTTGTACATTCTGTCAGCTTGTGTCATGACCTTGGGGGTGTCCGTGCTGGAGTCATTAAGCCATCTGTCTCATCCTCTGGAGGTTGTGGGTTCACTTCTGGGATGCATCGTTCACACCATGATTGCAATGTTTCAAGAGACCACCAGGGCATAATGGATAAGAGTGTTTGCTCTTAAACTTCCTGTATGCTTATGACAAGGTAGCAGGTTCAACCCCCACACCACCCAGTTGGGACTAAAATGTTGACTTCTCGTCCTTGACGTGAGGACCTAATTACAAATACCTCAGAAGTCAGAGTGGGCCCAGTTGATGAATAGGGACACTGGTATGAAGGTTACTCCAAAATCAACTTCCGATTAGCTGGTTAAAATAAACCGGTTGCCACAGCGACACTGTTAATTGCTTCAGTAGTCTTTTAGCTCACTACACATCAACCTACAGTTGCATTTGTTCAGTGGTACATGAATCGTAAACGAATAAACATGAACACAGTTATTGCCTTTTCCCACCAGCTGTGATATTCGTGGTGTGATTAATTTTCTTCAAGCAGAAGGTCAAAGTGCAGCCGAGACTTACCATCAATTGTGTCATGTGTACGGTGATAACATTATGAGTGACAGTTCTGTGAGGGATTGGTGCAGGACATTCAGAGATGGGTGTAACAGATGAGCTTATTCACATAGTCGACCAAATTATAGTGGAAAAGTGTTGTGTCATAATTTCAGATCTTTCTACAGAATTTCCACAAATTTCTAGGACAGAGAGGCCTTCTGCGTTACTGGGTAGAGGTGAATGCATTTCTTGACAGAATAGTGATTGGGGATGAGACATGGGTTCAGTTTGTGAATGCAGAGATGAAGGAACAATGAAAACAGTGGATGCATACTAATTCTGGAGTCAAGAACTGGCTAAGTACCCTGGCAATGCCATTCCTTGACAAGGGGTTACAAAAACTCATGCCACAGAACAACAAGAGCCTGAATTTAGGTGGTGACTATGTGGAAAAGTAATGTATTGATGTATGTAACTTTTTGTATACATTTAGATGTTATTGTCAACTTGTGTACATTTTTACTAGCCAATCGGCTGTTGATTTTGGAATAGCCCTTGTAAATAGGAAAGCCAACCCACACGCAAAAAGCCAGTCCAACATGGTCTATGCACGAGTTCAAAAGCGAGTGGGGGAAAAAGTATATAATACAGGCACATGGAGCAACAGCAGACAGCACAAAAGAAGATACAGAAATATTTTATAATGAGTTAGACGTGGTTTTGAACCAATTAAAAACTATTTAAAATGACAAAGATACACGAGAACTTAAATGCAAATGTTGCCAATGAAAAAAAGCAAGCGACATTAATGGTTGTTACGGCATTAGTGAATGACTGAGAGAGGCGATAAACTGATAGCGTGGGCAGAATCTCATGAAATGATAATAAGTCAAGACGTGATTCAAATGTCATCCTCGATGATTATGGACTATAAAAAGCAATTGAGATAATGCTCACAATAAATTGTTGTGAAAGGGGCTAAGACACAGAGACCACTTATCACAAACATCAAACAGAGGCAGCTGCCATTTTCTGGCCACATTATGAGATGAGAAAAACTGGAATGTGTGACAATTGGAAAGATTTATGGAGAGAGAGATAGAGGAAGACAACGAGAGAAGACTTTTGTCATGGCACAGACAAGTGTCAGCACACACTGACCCATGCTGTTGGAGATTGCAAGACGTGGACAAGGTTGATCACTTATGGTAGTCAGCGATGATGATGAATTGTGTCTCCAGATGTGATTTTATTTGTGTTGTTCTAGGACTTTCTTTTCTGTCTTCTTTTATATAAAAATTACTTCATTTGATGGAAACAAGACTGATGTAATACCAAACATTGGAATAGGACAAAATAATTTAATGCCAAAGAGTGAAAAGGAAATATTAATTTAATGTCAAATGTGGGAAGAACACAAATTAATATAATGCAAGATGTGACAAGATGACAAATTAATCTAACAAAGATGTGGGAAGATGACAAATTAATCTAATACAAGATGTGGGAAGATTACAAATTAATCTAATACAAGATGTGGGAAGTTGACAAATTAATCTAATACAAGATGTGGGAAGATGACAAATTAATCTAATACAAGATGTGGGAAGATGACAAATTAATCTAATACAAGATGTGGGAAGATGACAAATTAATCTAATACAAGATGTGACAAGATGACAAATTAATCTAATACAAGAAGTGGGAAGATGACAAATTAATCTAATACAAGATGTAGGAAGATGACAAATTAATCTAATACAAGATGTGGGAAGATGACAAATTAATCTAGTACAAGATGTGGGAAGATGACAAATTAATCTAATAAAAGATGTGGGAAGATGACAAATTAATCTAATACAAGATGTAGGAAGATGACAAATTAATCTAATACAAGATGTGACAAGATGACAAATTAATCTAATACAAGATGTGACAAGATGACAAATTAATCTAATACAAGATGTGGGAAGATGACAAATTAATCTAATACAAGATGTAGGAAGATGACAAATTAATCTAATACAAGATGTGGGAAGATGACAAATTAATCTAGTACAAGATGTGGGAAGATGACAAATTAATCTAATACAAGATGTGGGAAGATGACAAATTAATCTAATACAAGATGTAGGAAGGTGACAAATTAATCTAATACAAGATGTGACAAGATGACAAATTAATCTAATACAAGATGTGGGAAGATGACAAAGTGATTTAATGCCAGCAAAAATCAATGGGAAGCAGCAGGAAGAAGTGAAAGAAAAGGAAGACAAGAAGTAGGCAGAAAAATAAATGAAAACCGACTCACTTTTTTCTCTCCTCATAACAGGTGTATATGGCAGCCAGGCACACAGCGACAAGGTTCGGCAGCACCCTCGGATGGGGACATGAGCTGCCTGGGCCGTGCATGCTGTCGGGTACAAACACGGTCACATGTCAGACATGACAACAGCAATAATGAGTATCACAGTAATGATGACTATTAAGTTGATAATTACCATAATAATAATACTGATATACACTGATGATGATGCAGATGATGATAATTGTGGTGGTGATGATAATGGTTGTGGTGATAAATGGTGATAGTTTCCCAAACTTTGAGTGATTTGGCTCAACAATCAACTAACAACAGTGGGGGTAAGTACACAAGAAGTCAGATTAGCACTATGGAGATTTTGTTGTTGTTTAAACAGCATATCCTTTACAAGACATTGTAGTCAACCCGAGTATTTTTGGCTGTTTGTGATTTATTGGTAAAGATTTTTAGTAGTTTGCCATTGCTTTCTGAATGACTGGCATTCATCCCATGGTTGAAAACCAACACAAGGTGGTTTGCTGCCAAATCGCCCACATCTGTGTTTTGAACCTGGTATATGGGATTATGAATTGTGTGGGTTACTCCTTGGCCATGGGGCTGGCGCAGAGATGAAACATTGTTAACAACCTATGACACACCACCAGCAAACAAGCTCAAGTCACAGTTGTCAGAACATTCATCGCTCCTGTGGCAACATATACGGGCCATCTCACAATTAACAAAGAACATACTTAGGGCTTTTTAGCTCAAATGTTACAGAAAAGTTCTTAGAATAGTGTAGACCAAGTTCTTAGAATAGTGTAGACCAGAAAACGACAAATACCAGTGGCGTGTCTCAGAAACTGAAATATTCTGGCCATACTAAACGTTACAGTGGCCGGGAAAGAACAGTGAAAGAAGGGTTAGTTCCTGAAAGAGACAGGGACTGACCAACACAGGACATTGCAGACAGCTGGGGTATGAGGCTGCGTGAGGCTGGAGACGTGGCCAGAGAATCAGAACCTGTAAGGGGGGGGGGGGGGGGGGGGCCTGGATGAGAGCAATGTTCTGCTGCAACATGATGGGGATGATGACACATTCGGCTACAACCCTTACCTTTTGACTAGCGCCTGCACCACTTTCAGACCATCGTTCTGACAGTTTAAGGCCTGGATGTACTCTTGCACAAAGGTCCTCATGCGAGGATACCTGCCAAAATCCTGCGACAGCCAACATGTATGATGTTTGTATTACCTCTATGGTGTTGTGATGGGATATTTTGCTGGGTGAGTGCTTCCTAAGTTTTACATATGCATGTTTATGTTTGTTCTAACAGTCTTTGGTAGAACCATTCAGTTGTCTTCTTCCTCTGCCTGATATCCCCCATTGGGGCATTGGCTTCATCTAAACCATCCCAAGCCATTCTACCTTTCTATCTCCTGCAGCTCTTTCCATGTCCACCTAATATTATTCATCTCTGTCTGTAATTATCTGCTCTGTGTGGCGTTAGTTCTTTGCTATTCCAGACAAGAGAGTTATATTGTCCTCAGGTTTTCTCAGTGTGTGTCCTATCTTGTGGGTTCCATATAAGAGAGAGTCCAGTTATATTGTCCTCAGGTTTTCTCAGTGTGTGTCCTATCTCGTGGGTTCCATACAAGACAGTGTCTAGTTATATTGTCCTCAGGTTTTCTCAGTGTGTGTCCTATCTTGTGGGTTCCAGACAAGACAGTGTCCAGTTATATTGTCCTCAGTTTTCTCAGTGTGTGTCCTGTCTTGTGGGTTCCAGATAAGAGAGTGTCCAGTTATATTGTCCTCAGGTTTTCTCAGTGTGTGTAATATCCAGTGCCAACGTCTTTCCCTCACCTCTAGGTTCACTGGTATGTGTCCACTCTGAACTCTACATTGGTGATTCTGTCATACCATGTCCTCCCCACAATTCTGCCAGGCACCAGCTGGTGAATGTTTGTAGTTTATCGGTCATGCTTGTAGTTGTTCCCCTTGTTTCTGACCGTTACAGTGGTACAATCTTACATTTGTAAAGTTCTATAGTCCCATCCCATCATGTGCCATGCCGATAAGTGTGGGTGGTCATGTTTTGCCATCTCACTCGATCACCAGAGTCGTGAATCAGCTCTGTGTTCCTGTCTCGACCATGCCACGAGGCCAAGCCATCCAGGTACTTGCTTCTAGGTCTTCCTCTTGGTCTGTTCCCCTCGATCTTTCCAGTTGTCACCAAGTTCTCCAGTTCATTTCTTCTCATAACATGCCCAAAAAACTTTGACTGTCTGTGTCTAATGTCTCTAATCAGTTTAATATTCTAAAGTTCTATAGTCACATCATATGTTATTTTGTTTACTATATTGTGTTTATCTAAATATGAATGTATGTCTCATCATTGCTTACTATATTGTGTTTATCTAAATATGAATGTATGTCTCATGATCGCTTACTATATTGTGTTTATCTAAATATGAATGTATGTCTCATGATCGCTTACTATATTGTGTTTATCTAAATATGAATGTATGTCTCATGATCGCTTACTATATTGTGTTTATCTAAATATGAATGTATGTCTCATGATCGCTTACTATATTGTGTTTATCTAAATATGAATGTATGTCTCATCACTGCTTACTATATTGTGTTTATCTAAATATGAATGTATGTCTCATGATCGCTTACTATATTGTGTTTATCTAAATATGAATGTATGTCTCATGATCGCTTACTATATTGTGTTTATCTACATATGAATGTATGTCTCATGATCGCTTACTATATTGTGTTTATCTAAATATGAATGTATGTCTCATGATCGCTTACTATATTGTGTTTATCTAAATATGAATGTATGTCTCATGATCGCTTACTATATTGTGTTTATCTAAATATGAATGTATGTCTCATGATCGCTTACTATATTGTGTTTATCTAAATATGAATGTATGTCTCATGATCACTTACTATATTGTGTTTATCTAAACATAAAAGTGTAGTCATTAATTCCTACAATGTCATTATCCATACATTAAACTAATCAAGACTTCTCTACGTTGTTTGTTCTCAACATGAATGTCTCATCATTGCTTACTATTCTGTGTTTATCTAAACATGAGTCTTGTCAATAGTATCAGTATTACGTTTGTCTAAATATGAGAGTTTAGAAACTGTTTACTACCTTCTGTTTATCAAAACATCACAGTCTAGCTAAAACATGACAGAGTTTAGTCAATATATCAACCCAACTATTACTTGATTTGACATGTTTCTCTAAACATTTAGTCACTACATCACACTTAGTCACTACATCACACTGAGTCACTACATCACACTTAGTCACTACATCACAGAACTGAGTCACTACATCACAGAACTTAGTCACTACATCACAGAACTGAGTCACTACATCACAGAACTTAGTCACTACATAACAGAACTGAGACACTACATCACAGAACTGAGTCACTACATCACAGAACTGAGTCACTACATCACAGAACTTAGTCACTACATCACATAACTTAGTCACTACATCACAGAACTGAGTCACTACATCACATAACTTAGTCACTACATCACAGAACATAGTCACTACATCACATAACTTAGTCACTACATCACAGAACTTAGTCACTACATCACATAACTTAGTCACTACATCACAGAACTGAGTCACTACATCACATAACTTAGTCACTACATCACAGAACTTAGTCACTACATCACATAACTTAGTCACTACATCACAGAACTTAGTCACAAGATCACAGAACTTAGTCACTACATCACAGAACTGAGTCACTACATAACATAACTTAGTCACTACATCACGGAACTGAGTCACTACATCACAGAACTTAGTCACTACATCACAGAACTTAGTCACTACATCACAGAACTTAGTCACTACATCACATAACTTAGTCACTACATCACAGAACTGAGTCACTACATCACAGAACTGAGTCACTACATCACATAACTTAGTCACTACATCACAGAACATAGTCACTACATCACAGAACTGAGTCACTACATCACAGAACATAGTCACTACATCACATAACTTAGTCACTACATCACAGAACTGAGTTACTACATCACAGAACCGAGTCACTACATCACAGAACTGAGTCACTACATCACAGAACTTAGTCACTACATCACAGAACTTAGTCACTACATCACAGAACTGAGTCACTACATCACATAACTTAGTCACTACATCACAGAACTTAGTCACTACATCACAGAACTTAGTCACTACATCACAGAACTGAGTCACTACATCACAGAACTTAGTCACTACATCACATAACTTAGTCACTACATCACAGAACTTAGTCACTACATCACAGAACTTAGTCACTACATCACAGAACTGAGTCACTACATCACAGAACATAGTCACTACATCACAGAACTAAGTCACTACATCACAGAGCATAGTCACTACATCACAGAACTTAGTCACTACATCACAGAACATAGTCACTACATCACAGAACTTAGTCACTACATCACAGAACTGAGTCACTACATCACAGAACTGAGTCACTACATCACAGAACTGAGTCACTACATCACAGAACTGAGTCACTACATCACAGAACTGAGTCACTACATCACAGAACTGAGTCACTACATCACAGAACATAGTCACTACATCACAGAACATAGTCACTACATCACAGAACTTAGTCACTACATCACAGAACTTAGTCACTACATCACAGAACTTAGTCACTACATCACAGAACTTAGTCACTACATCACAGAACATAGTCACTACATCACAGAACATAGTCACTACATCACAGAACTTAGTCACTACATCACATAACTTAGTCACTACATCACAGAACTGAGTCACTACATCACAGAACTGAGTCACTACATCACAGAACTGAGTCACTACATCACAGAACTTAGTCACTACATCACAGAACTGAGTCACTACATCACAGAACTTAGTCACTACATCACAGAACTGAGTCACTACATCACATAACTGAGTCACTACATCACAGAACTTAGTCACTACATCACAGAACTGAGTCACTACATCACAGAACTGAGTCACTACATCACAGAACTTAGTCACTACATCACAGAACTGAGTCACTACATCACAGAACATAGTCACTACATCACAGAACTGAGTCACTACATCACAGAACTGAGTCACTACATCACAGAACTGAGTCACTACATCACAGAACATAGTCACTACATCACATAACTTAGTCACTACATCATAGAACATAGTCACTACATCACAGAACTTAGTCACTACATCACAGAACTTAGTCACTACATCACAGAACTGAGTCACTACATCACAGAACCGAGTCACTACATCACATAACTTAGTCACTACATCACAGAACTTAGTCACTACATCACAGAACTTAGTCACTACATAACATAACTTAGTCACTACATCACAGAACTGAGTCACTACATCACATAACTTAGTCACTACATCACAGAACTTAGTCACTACATCACAGAACTGAGTCACTACATCACATAACTTAGTCACTACATAACATAACTTAGTCACTACATCACAGAACTTAGTCACTACATCACAGAACTGAGTCACTACATCACATAACTTAGTCACTACATAACATAACTTAGTCACTACATCACAGAACTTAGTCACTACATAACATAACTTAGTCACTACATCACAGAACATAGTCACTACATCACAGAACATAGTCACTACATCACATAACTTAGTCACTACATCACAGAACTTAGTCACTACATAACATAACTTAGTCACTACATCACAGAACTTAGTCACTACATCACATAACTGAGTCACTACATCACAGAACTGAGTCACTACATCACAGAACTGAGTCACTACATCACAGAACTTAGTCACTACATCACAGAACTGAGTCACTACATCACAGAACTGAGTCACTACATCACAGAACTTAGTCACTACATCAGATAACTTAGTCACTACATCACAGAACTTAGTCACTACATCACAGAACATAGTCACTACATCACATAACTTAGTCACTACATCACATAACTTAGTCATTACATCACAGAACATAGTCACTACATCACAGAACTTAGTCACTACATCACAGAACGTAGTCACTACATCACAGAACTGAGTCACTACATAACATAACTTAGTCACTACATCACAGAACTGAGTCACTACATCACAGAACTTAGTCACTACATCACAGAACTTAGTCACTACATCACAGAACTTAGTCACTACATCACAGAACATAGTCACTACATCACAGAACTTAGTCACTACATCACAGAACTTAGTCACTACATCACAGAACTGAGTCACTACATAACATAACTTAGTCACTACATCACAGAACTGAGTCACTACATCACAGAACTTAGTCACTACATCACAGAACTTAGTCACTACATCACATAACTTAGTCACTACATCACATAACTTAGTCACTACATCACAGAACTTAGTCACTACATCACAGAACTGAGTCACTACATCACAGAATTTAGTCACTACATCACAGAACTGAGTCACTACATCACAGAACTGAGTCACTACATCACAGAACTGAGTCACTACATCACAGAACTGAGTCACTACATCACATAACTTAGTCACTACATCACAGAACTGAGTCACTACATCACAGAACTTAGTCACTACATCACAGAACTGAGTCACTACATCACAGAATTTAGTCACTACATCACAGAACTGAGTCACTACATCACATAACTTAGTCACTACATCACAGAACTTAGTCACTACATCACAGAATTTAGTCACTACATCACAGAACTGAGTCACTACATCACAGAATTTAGTCACTACATCACAGAACTGAGTCACTACATCACAGAATTTAGTCACTACATCACAGAATTTAGTCACTACATCACAGAACTGAGTCACTACATCACAGAATTTAGTCACTACATCACAGAACTGAGTCACTACATCACATAACCTAGTCACTACATCACAGAACTTAGTCACTACATCACAGAACTGAGTCACTACATCACATAACTTAGTCACTACATCACAGAACTTAGTCACTACATCACAGAACTTAGTCACTACATCACATAACTTAGTCACTACATTACATAACTTAGTCACTACATCACATAACTTAGTCACTACATCACAGAACTTAGTCACTACATCACAGAACTTAGTCACAAGATCACAGAACTGAGTCACTACATCACAGAACTGAGTCACTACATCACATAACTTGGTCACTACATCACAGAACTTAGTCACTACATCACAGAACTTAGTCACAACATCACAGAACTTAGTCACTACATCACAGAACTGAGTCACTACATCACAGAACTGAGTCACTACATCACAGAACTTAGTCACTACATCACAGAACTTAGTCACTACATCACAGAACTGAGTCACTACATCACAGAACTGAGTCACTACATCACAGAACTGAGTCACTACATCACAGAACTGAGTCACTACATCACAGAACTGAGTCACTACATCACAGAACTGAGTCACAACATCACATAACTTAGTCACTACATCACATAACTTAGTCACTACATCACATAACTTAGTCACTACATCACATAACTTGGTCACTACATCACATAACTTAGTCACTACATCACAGAACTTAGTCACTACGTCACAGAACTGAGTCACAACATCACAGAACTTAGTCACTACATCACAGAACTTAGTCACAACATCACATAACTTAGTCACTACATCACAGAACTGAGTCACAACATCACAGAACTGAGTCACTACATCACATAACTTGGTCACTACATCACAGAACTTAGTCACTACATCACAGAACTTAGTCACAACATCACAGAACTTAGTCACTACATCACAGAACTGAGTCACTACATCACAGAACTGAGTCACTACATCACAGAACTGAGTCACTACATCACAGAACTGAGTCACTACATCACAGAACTGAGTCACTACATCACAGAACTGAGTCACTACATCACAGAACTGAGTCACTACATCACAGAACTGAGTCACTACATCACAGAACTTAGTCACAACATCACAGAACTTAGTCACTACATCACAGAACTTAGTCACTACATCACAGAACTTAGTCACAACATCACAGAACTTAGTCACTACATCACAGAACTGAGTCACTACATCACAGAACTGAGTCACTACATCACAGAACTGAGTCACTACATCACAGAACTTAGTCACTACATCACAGAACTGAGTCACTACATCACAGAACTGAGTCACTACATCACAGAACTGAGTCACTACATCACAGAACTGAGTCACTACATCACAGAACTGAGTCACTACATCACAGAACTGAGTCACTACATCACATAACTTAGTCACTACATCACAGAACTGAGTCACTACATCACAGAACTGAGTCACTACATCACAGAACTGAGTCACTACAACACAGAACTGAGTCACCACATCACATAACTTAGTCACCACACCACATAACTTAGTCACCATGTCACATAACTTAGTCACTACATCATATAACTTAGTCACTACATCACAGAACTGAGTCACCACATCACATAACTTAGTCACTACATCATATAACTTAGTCACTACATCACAGAACTGAGTCACCACATCACATAACTTAGTCACCACATCACATAACTTAGTCACCATGTCAAATAACTTAGTCACTACATCATATAACTTAGTCACTACATCACAGAACTGAGTCACCACATCACATAACTTAGTCACCACATCACATAACTTAGTCACCATGTCAAATAACTTAGTCACTACATCATATAACTTAGTCACTACATCACATAACTTAGTCACTCCATCATATAACTTAGTCACTACATCACATAACTTTGTCATTACATCATATAACATAGTCACTACATCACAGAACTTTGTCACTACATCATATAACTTAGTCACTACATCACATAACTTAGTCACTCCATCATATAACTTAGTCACTACAACACATAATTTAGTCATTACATCACATAACTTAGTCACTCCATCATATAACTTAGTCACTCCATCATATAACTTAGTCACTACATCACATAACGTAGTCACTACATCACATAACGTAGTCACTACATCATATAACTTAGTCACTACATCACATAACGTAGTCACTACATCACATAACGTAGTCACTACATCATATAACTTAGTCACTCCATCATATAACTTAGTCATTACATCACATAACTTTGTCACTCCATCATATAACTTAGTCACTACAACACATAATTTAGTCATTACATCACATAACGTAGTCACTACATCATATAACTTAGTCACTACATAACATAACTTAGTCACTACATCATATAACTTAGTCACTACATCACAGAACTTAGTCACTACATCACAGAACTTAGTCACTACATCACAGAACTTGGTCACTACATCACAGAACTTAGTCACTACATCACATAATGTAGTCACTACATCACATAACTTAGTCACTACATCACACAATTTAGTCACTATATCACACAACTTAGTCACTACATCACAGAACTTAGTCACTACATCACAGAACTTGGTCACAACATCACAGGACTGGAAGCACAACTTACTGTATTATGTTTCAATATCCGATGCACCACTGGTGTAAACAACTCGATGACCAGCGTTGATCTTGGGCTGTCTTTGCAATGCTAAAAGAAACATGCAGATCATCAAGACAGAGTCATGGTCAGCTACAACATTCACTCATTCTACCATCCATTGTTCATCCTCATCTTGAATGTCACATGATCAACACCCACGTTGCTACTATCCTTAAGTTCAGAGGCAAGTCATGTCAGATTGACGTTATGAAGATAATGGTCATACAAGGGTTTGATGCCTGCACTCGACATTTGCTATGGGAGGAAAGACTAGCCACCTATTCCTCCATGCACTTGGAGTCTTGGTGACATAGTGGCTAAATGTTGGCCTGCAAGCCAAATGGCCAGGGGTTGGATCGTCAATGTGGCAGACTCAAATGTACAACACTGACCCGGGCTGCCAAGCTGACGCAGCATGGAATGTGTACCAGGACATGTCTGGGGAAGTCAAGTCAGCCCACGTGACAATGGCCACATCACCCACCCAGTGCACACTGGCCTAGACAAATCTGGCTCTAGCGCCATGTACCTGATGATGTGGTACTGACTACACCACCCACCCAGTGCCCACTGGTCTAGACAAATCTGGCTTTAGCGCCAAGTACCAGATGATGTGGTACTGACTACACCACCAACCCAGTGCTCACTGAGCTAGACAAATCTGGCTTTAGCGCCAAGTACCAGATGATGTGGTACTGACTACACCACCAACCCAGTGCTCACTGAGCTAGACAAATCTGGCTGTAGCGCCATGTACCAGATGATGTGGTACTGACTACACCACCCACCCAGTGCCCACTGGTCTAGACAAATCTGGCTCTAGCGCCATGTACCAGATGATGTGGTACTGACTACACCACCCACCCAGTGCTCACTGAGCTAGACAAATCTGGCTCTAGCACCATGTACCAGATGATGTGACTACACCACCCACCCAGTGCCCACTGAGCTAGACAAATCTGGCTCTAGCGCCATGTACCAGATGATGTGACTACACCACCCACCCAGTGCCCACTGAGCTAGACAAATCTGGCTCTAGCACCATGTACCAGATGATGTAGTACTGACTACACCACCCACCCAGTGCCCACTGGTCTAGACAAATCTGGCTCTAGCACCATGTACCAGATGATGTGACTACACCACCCACCCAGTGCCCACTGGTCTAGACAAATCTGGCTCTAGCACCATGTACCAGATGATGTGACTACACCACCCACCCAGTGCCCACTGAGCTAGACAAATCTGGCTCTAGCGCCATGTACCAGATGATGTGGTACTGACTACACCACCCACCCAGTGCTCACTGAGCTAGACAAATCTGGCTCTAGCACCATGTACCAGATGATGTGACTACACCACCCACCCAGTGCTCACTGAGCTAGACAAATCTGGCTCTAGCACCATGTACCAGATGATGTGACTACACCACCCACCCAGTGCTCACTGAGCTAGACAAATCTGGCTCTAGCGCCATGTACCAGATGATGTGACTACACCACCCACCCAGTGCCCACTGGTCTAGACAAATCTGGCTCTAGCACCATGTACCAGATGATGTGGTACTGACTACACCACCCACCCAGTGCCCACTGGTCTAGACAAATCTGGCTCTAGCACCATGTACCAGATGATGTGGTACTGACTACACCACCCACCCAGTGCCCACTAAGCTAGACAAATCTGGCTCTAGCACCATGTACCAGATGATGTGACTACACCACCCACCCAGTGCCCACTGGTCTAGACAAATCTGGCTCTAGCACCATGTACCAGATGATGTGACTACACCACCCACCCAGTGCCCACTGGTCTAGACAAATCTGGCTCTAGCACCATGTACCAGATGATGTGACTACACCACCCACCCAGTTCCCACTGGTCTAGACAAATCTGGCTCTAGCACCATGTACCAGATGATGTGACTACACCACCCACCCAGTGCTCACTGAGCTAGACAAATCTGGCTCTAGCACCATGTACCTGATGATGTGGTACTGACTACACCACCCACCCAGTGCCCACTGAGCTAGACAAATCTGGCTCTAGCGCCATGTACCTGATGATGTGGTACTGACTACACCACCCACCCAGTGCCCACTGAGCTAGACAAATCTGGCTCTAGCACCATGTACCAGATGATGTGACTACACCACCCACCCAGTGCCCACTGGTCTAGACAAATCTGGCTCTAGCACCATGTACCAGATGATGTGACTACACCACCCACCCAGTTCCCACTGGTCTAGACAAATCTGGCTCTAGCACCATGTACCAGATGATGTGACTACACCACCCACCCAGTGCCCACTGGTCTAGACAAATCTGGCTCTAGCACCATGTACCAGATGATGTGGTACTGACTACACCACCCACCCAGTGCCCACTAAGCTAGACAAATCTGGCTCTAGCACCATGTACCAGATGATGTGACTACACCACCCACCCAGTGCCCACTGGTCTAGACAAATCTGGCTCTAGCACCATGTCCCAGTTGATGTGGTACTGACTACACCACCCACCCAGTGCCGACTGAGCTAGACAAACCTGGCTCTAGTACCATGTACCAGATGATGTGGTACTGACTACACCACCCACCCAGTGCCCACTGAGCTAGACAAATCTGGCTCTAGCACCATGTACCAGATGATGTGGTACTGACTACACCACCCACCCAGTGCCCACTGAGCTAGACAAACCTGGCTCTAGTACCATGTACCAGATGATGTGGTACTGACTACACCACCCACCCAGTGCCCACTGAGCTAGACAAATCTGCCTCTAGCACCATGTACCAGATGATGTGACTACACCACCCACCCAGTGCCCACTGAGCTAGACAAATCTGGCTCTAGCACCATGTACCAGATGATGTGACTACACCACCCACCCAGTGCCCACTGGTCTAGACACATCTGGCTCTAGCACCATGTACCAGATGATGTGGTACTGACTACACCACCCACCCAGTGCCCACTGGTCTAGACAAATCTGGCTCTAGCACCATGTACCAGATGATGTGGTACTGACTACACCACCCACCCAGTGCCCACTGGTCTAGACAAATCTGGCTCTAGTACCATGTACCCAATGATGTGGTACTGACTACACCACCCACCCAGTGCCCACTGAGCTAGACAAATCTGGCTCTAGTACCATGTACCCAATGATGTGGTACTGACTACACCACCCACCCAGTGCCCACTGGTCTAGACACATCTGGCTCTAGTACCATGTACCAGATGATGTGGTAATGACTACACCACCCACCCAGTGCCCACTGAGCTAGACAAATCTGGCTCTAGCGCCATGTACCAGATGATGTGGTACTGACTACACCACCCACCCAGTGCCCACTGAGCTAGACAAATCTGGCTCTAGCGCCATGTACCAGATGATGTGGTACTGACTACACCACCCACCCAGTGCCCACTGGTCTAGACACATCTGGCTCTAGTACCATGTACCAGATGATGTGGTACTGACTACACCACCCACCCAGTGCCCACTGAGCTAGACAAATCTGGCTCTAGCGCCATGTACCAGATGATGTGGTACTGACTACACCACCCACCCAGTGCCCACTGAGCTAGACAAATCTGGCTCTAGCATCATGTACCAGATTATGTGACTACACCACCCACCCAGTGCCCACTGGTCTAGACAAATCTGGCTCTAGCACCACGTACCAGATGATGTGACTACACCACCCACCCAGTGCTCACTGAGCTAGACAAATCTGGCTCTAGCACCATGTAACAGATGATGTGGTACTGACTACACCACCCACCCAGTGCCCACTGGTCTAGACAAATCTGGCTCTAGCACCATGTACCAGATGATGTGACTACACCACCCACCCAGTGCCGACTGAGCTAGACAAATCTGGCTCTAGCACCATGTAACAGATGATGTGGTACTGACTACACCATCCACCCAGTGCCCACTGAGCTAGACAAATCTGGCTCTAGCACCATGTACCAGATTATGTGACTACACCACCCACCCAGTGCCCACTGGTCTAGACAAATCTGGCTCTAGCATCATGTACCAGATTATGTGACTACACCACCCACCCAGTGCCCACTGGTCTAGACAAATCTGGCTCTAGCATCATGTACCAGATTATGTGACTACACCACCCACCCAGTGCCCACTGGTCTAGACAAATCTGGCTCTAGCACCACGTACCAGATGATGTGACTACACCACCCACCCAGTGCTCACTGAGCTAGACAAATCTGGCTCTAGCACCATGTACCTGATGATGTGGTACTGACTACACCACCCACCCAGTGCCCACTAAGCTAGACAAATCTGGCTCTAGCACCATGTACCAGATGATGTGACTACACCACCCACCCAGTGCCCACTGGTCTAGACAAATCTGGCTCTAGCAACATGTACCAGATGATGTGGTACTGACTACACCACCCACCCAGTGCCCACTGAGCTAGACACATCTGGCTCTAGCACCATGTACCAGATGATGTGACTACACCATCCACCCAGTGCCCACTGGTCTAGACAAATCTGGCTCTAGCGCCATGTACCAGATGATGTGACTACACCACCCACCCAGTGCCCACTGGTCTAGACAAATCTGGCTCTAGCACCATGTACCAGATGATGTGGTACTGACTACACCACCCACCCAGTGCCCACTGAGCTAGACAAATCTGGCTCTAGCACCATGTACCAGATGATGTGATTACACCACCCACCCAGTGCCCACTGAGCTAGACAAATCTGGCTCTACCACCATGTACAAGATGATGTGGTACTGACTACACCACCCACCCAGTGCCCACTGGTCTAGACAAATCTGGCTCTAGCACCATGTCCCAGTTGATGTGGTACTGACTACACCACCCACCCAGTGCCGACTGAGCTAGACAAACCTAGCTCTAGTACCATGTACCAGATGATGTGGTACTGACTACACCACCCACCCAGTGCCCACTGAGCTAGACAAATCTGGCTCTAGCACCATGTACCAGATGATGTGGTACTGACTACACCACCCACCCAGTGCCCACTGAGCTAGACAAACCTGGCTCTAGTACCATGTACCAGATGATGTGGTACTGACTACACCACCCACCCAGTGCCCACTGAGCTAGACAAATCTGGCTCTAGCACCATGTACCAGATGATGTGGTACTGACTACACCACCCACCCAGTGCCCACTGGTCTAGACAAATCTGGCTCTAGCACCATGTACCAGATGATGTGGTACTGACTACACCACCCACCCAGTGCCCACTGGTCTAGACACATCTGGCTCTAGCACCATGTACCAGATGATGTGGTACTGACTACACCACCCACCCAGTGCCCACTGGTCTAGACAAATCTGGCTCTAGTACCATGTACCCAATGATGTGGTACTGACTACACCACCCACCCAGTGCCCACTGAGCTAGACAAATCTGGCTCTAGTACCATGTACCCAATGATGTGGTACTGACTACACCACCCACCCAGTGCCCACTGGTCTAGACAAATCTGGCTCTAGCACCATGTACCAGATGATGTGGTACTGACTACACCACCCACCCAGTGCCCACTGGTCTAGACACATCTGGCTCTAGCACCATGTACCAGATGATGTGGTACTGACTACACCACCCACCCAGTGCCCACTGGTCTAGACAAATCTGGCTCTAGCACCATGTACCAGATGATGTGGTACTGACTACACCACCCACCCAGTGCCCACTGGTCTAGACAAATCTGGCTCTAGTACCATGTACCCAATGATGTGGTACTGACTACACCACCCACCCAGTGCTCACTGAGCTAGACAAATCTGGCTCTAGCACCATGTACCAGATGATGGGGTACTGACTACACCACCCACCCAGTGCCCACTGAGCTAGACAAATCTGGCTCTAGCACCATGTACCAGATGATGTGACTACACCACCCACCCAGTGCCCACTGAGCTAGACAAATCTGGCTCTAGCACCATGTACCAGATGATGTGACTACACCACCCACTCAGTGCCCACTGAGCTAGACAAATCTGGCTCTAGCGCCATGTACCAGATGATGTGGTACTGACTACACCACCCACCCAGTGCCCACTGAGCTAGACACATCTGGCTCTAGCACCATGTACCAGATGATGTGGTACTGACTACACCACCCACCCAGTGCTCACTGAGCTAGACAAATCTGGCTCTAGCACCATGTACCAGATGATGTGACTACACCACCCACCCAGTGCCCACTGAGCTAGACAAATCTGGCTCTAGTACCATGTACCAGATGATGTGACTACACCACCCACCCAGTGCTCACTGAGCTAGAGAAATCTGGCTCTAGCACCATGTACCAGATGATGTGGTACTGACTACACCACCCACCCAGTGCCCACTGAGCTAGACAAATCTGGCTCTAGCACCATGTACCAGATGATGTGGTACTGACTACACCACCCACCCAGTGCCCACTGGTCTAGACAAATCTGGCTCTAGCACCATGTACCAGATGATGTGACTACACCACCCACCCAGTGCTCACTGAGCTAGACAAATCTGGCTCTAGCACCATGTACCAGATGATGTGACTACACCACCCACCCAGTGCTCACTGAGCTAGACAAATCTGGCTCTAGCACCATGTACCAGATGATGTGGTACTGACTACACCACCCACCCAGTGCCCACTGAGCTAGACAAATCTGGCTCTAGCACCATGTACCTGATGATGTGGTACTGACTACACCACCCACCCAGTGCTCACAGAGCTAGACAAATCTGGCTCTAGCACCATGTACCAGATGATGTGACTACACCACCCACCCAGTGCCCACTGAGCTAGACACATCTGGCTCTAGCACCATGTACCAGATGATGTGGTACTGACTACACCACCCACCCAGTGCCCACTGAGCTAGACACATCTGGCTCTAGCACCATGTACCAGATGATGTGGTACTGACTACACCACCCACCCAGTGCTCACTGAGCTAGACAAACCTGGCTCTAGTACCATGTACCAGATGATGTGACTACACCACCCACCCAGTGCCCACTGAGCTAGACATATCTGGCTCTAGCACCATGTACCAGATGATGTGGTACTGACTACACCACCCACCCAGTGCCCACTGAGCTAGACACATCTGGCTCTAGCACCATGTACCAGATGATGTGGTACTGACTACACCACCCACCCAGTGCCCACTGAGCTAGACAAATCTGGCTCTAGCACCATGTACCAGATGATGTGACTACACCACCCACCCAGTGCCCACTGAGCTAGACAAATCTGGCTCTAGCACCATGTACCAGATGATGTGACTACACCACCCACCCAGTGCTCACTGAGCTAGACAAATCTGGCTCTAGCACCATGTACCAGATGATGTGACTACACCACCCACCCAGTGCCCACTGAGCTAGACACATCTGGCTCTAGCACCATGTACCAGATGATGTGACTACACCACCCACCCAGTGCCCACTGAGCTAGACATATCTGACTCTAGCACCATGTACCAGATGATGTGACTACACCACCCACCCAGTGCCCACTGGTCTAGACAAATCTGGCTCTAGCGCCATGTACCAGATGATGTGGTACTGACTACACCACCCACCCAGTGCCCACTGGTCTAGACAAATCTGGCTCTAGCACCATGTACCAGATGATGTGGTACTGACTACACCACCCACCCAGTGCCCACTGGTCTAGACAAATCTGGCTCTAGCACCATGTACCAGATGATGTGACTACACCACCCACCCAGTGCCCACTGAGCTAGACACATCTGGCTCTAGCACCATGTACCAGATGATGTGGTACTGACTACACCACCCACCCAGTGCCCACTGAGCTAGACACATCTGGCTCTAGTACCATGTACCAGATGATGTGGTACTGACTACACCACCCACCCAGTGCTCACTGAGCTAGACAAACCTGGCTCTAGTACCATGTACCAGATGATGTGACTACACCACCCACCCAGTGCCCACTGAGCTAGACACATCTGGCTCTAGCACCATGTACCAGATGATGTGGTACTGACTACACCACCCACCCAGTGCCCACTGAGCTAGACACATCTGGCTCTAGCACCATGTACCAGATGATGTGGTACTGACTACACCACCCACCCAGTGCTCACTGAGCTAGACAAATCTGGCTCTAGCACCATGTACCAGATGATGTGGTACTGACTACACCACCCACCCAGTGCTCACTGAGCTAGACAAACCTGGCTCTAGTACCATGTACCAGATGATGTGACTACACCACCCACCCAGTGCCCACTGAGCTAGACACATCTGGCTCTAGCACCATGTACCAGATGATGTGGTACTGACTACACCACCCACCCAGTGCCCACTGAGCTAGACAAATCTGGCTCTAGCACCATGTACCAGATGATGTGGTACTGACTACACCACCCACCCAGTGCTCACTGGTCTAGACAAATCTGGCTCTAGCACCATGTACCAGATGATGTGACTACACCACCCACCCAGTGCTCACTGAGCTAGACAAATCTGGCTCTAGCACCATGTACCAGATGATGTGACTACACCACCCACCCAGTGCCCACTGAGCTAGACAAATCTGGCTCTAGCACCATGTACCAGATGATGTGGTACTGACTACACCACCCACCCAGTGCTCACTGAGCTAGACACATCTGGCTCTAGCACCATGTACCAGATGATGTGGTACTGACTACACCACCCACCCAGTGCCCACTGAGCTAGACAAATCTGGCTCTAGTACCATGTACCAGATGATGTGACTACACCACCCACCCAGTGCCCACTGAGCTAGACACATCTGGCTCTAGCACCATGTACCAGATGAAGTGGTACTGACTACACCACCCACCCAGTGCTCACTGAGCTAGACACATCTGGCTCTAGCACCATGTACCAGATGATGTGGTACTGACTACACCACCCACCCAGTGCCCACTGAGCTAGACAAATCTGGCTCTAGCACCATGTACCTGATGATGTGGTACTGACTACACCACCCACCCAGTGCTCACAGAGCTAGACAAATCTGGCTCTAGCACCATGTACCAGATGATGTGGTACTGACTACACCACCCACCCAGTGCTCACTGAGCTAGACACATCTGGCTCTAGCACCATGTACCAGATGATGTGGTACTGACTACACCACCCACCCAGTGCCCACTGAGCTAGACACATCTGGCTCTAGCACCATGTACCAGATGATGTGGTACTGACTACACCACCCACCCAGTGCCCACTGAGCTAGACAAATCTGGCTCTAGCACCATGTACCAGATGATGTGGTACTGACTACACCACCCACCCAGTGCTCACTGGTCTAGACAAATCTGGCTCTAGCACCATGTACCAGATGATGTGACTACACCACCCACCCAGTGCTCACTGAGCTAGACAAATCTGGCTCTAGCACCATGTACCAGATGATGTGACTACACCACCCACCCAGTGCCCACTGAGCTAGACAAATCTGGCTCTAGCACCATGTACCAGATGATGTGGTACTGACTACACCACCCACCCAGTGCCCACTGAGCTAGACACATCTGGCTCTAGCACCATGTACCAGATGATGTGGTACTGACTACACCACCCACCCAGTGCTCACTGAGCTAGACACATCTGGCTCTAGCACCATGTACCAGATGATGTGGTACTGACTACACCACCCACCCAGTGCCCACTGAGCTAGACAAATCTGGCTCTAGCACCATGTACCTGATGATGTGGTACTGACTACACCACCCACCCAGTGCTCACAGAGCTAGACAAATCTGGCTCTAGCACCATGTACCAGATGATGTGACTACACCACCCACCCAGTGCCCACTGAGCTAGACACATCTGTCTCTAGCACCATGTACCAGATGATGTGGTACTGACTACACCACCCACCCAGTGCCCACTGAGCTAGACAAATCTGGCTCTAGCACCATGTACCTGATGATGTGGTACTGACTACACCACCCACCCAGTGCTCACTGAGCTAGACAAACCTGGCTCTAGTACCATGTACCAGATGATGTGACTACACCACCCACCCAGTGCCCACTGAGCTAGACACATCTGGCTCTAGCACCATGTACCAGATGATGTGGTACTGACTACACCACCCACCCAGTGCCCACTGAGCTAGACACATCTGGCTCTAGCACCATGTACCAGATGATGTGGTACTGACTACACCACCCACCCAGTGCTCACTGAGCTAGACAAATCTGGCTCTAGCACCATGTACCAGATGATGTGGTACTGACTACACCACCCACCCAGTGCTCACTGAGCTAGACAAACCTGGCTCTAGTACCATGTACCAGATGATGTGACTACACCACCCACCCAGTGCCCACTGAGCTAGACACATCTGGCTCTAGCACCATGTACCAGATGATGTGGTACTGACTACACCACCCACCCAGTGCCCACTGAGCTAGACAAATCTGGCTCTAGCACCATGTACCAGATGATGTGACTACACCACCCACCCAGTGCCCACTGAGCTAGACACATCTGGCTCTAGCACCATGTACCAGATGATGTGGTACTGACTACACCACCCACCCAGTGCCCACTGAGCTAGACACATCTGGCTCTAGCACCATGTACCAGATGCTGTGGTACTGACTACACCACCCACCCAGTGCTCACTGAGCTAGACAAACCTGGCTCTAGTACCATGTACCAGATGATGTGACTACACCACCCACCCAGTGCCCACTGAGCTAGACACATCTGGCTCTAGCACCATGTACCAGATGATGTGGTACTGACTACACCACCCACCCAGTGCTCACTGAGCTAGACACATCTGGCTCTAGCACCATGTACCAGATGATGTGGTACTGACTACACCACCCACCCAGTGCCCACTGGTCTAGACAAATCTGGCTCTAGCACCATGTACCAGATGATGTGGTACTGACTACACCACCCACCCAGTGCTCACTGAGCTAGACAAATCTGGCTCTAGCACCATGTACCAGATGATGTGGTACTGACTACACCACCCACCCAGTGCTCACTGAGCTAGACAAACCTGGCTCTAGTACCATGTACCAGATGATGTGACTACACCACCCACCCAGTGCCCACTGAGCTAGACACATCTGGCTCTAGCACCATGTACCAGATGATGTGGTACTGACTACACCACCCACCCAGTGCCCACTGAGCTAGACACATCTGGCTCTAGCACCATGTACCAGATGCTGTGGTACTGACTACACCACCCACCCAGTGCTCACTGAGCTAGACAAACCTGGCTCTAGTACCATGTACCAGATGATGTGACTACACCACCCACCCAGTGCCCACTGAGCTAGACACATCTGGCTCTAGCACCATGTACCAGATGATGTGGTACTGACTACACCACCCACCCAGTGCCCACTGAGCTAGACACATCTGGCTCTAGTACCATGTACCAGATGATGTGGTACTGACTACACCACCCACCCAGTGCCCACTGAGCTAGACACATCTGGCTCTAGTACCATGTACCAGATGCAGCTGAAGGCGTGTGAGAAGGACCTTGACCTGAACGACGTGGGTCTGGCCATGGGACAGACACACACTGTGGCAGAGCTGACAGCATTCCTGTGCCAGGCTGCCTGGCTAGTCCGTGTTCTAAAACATTGTATTCCCTTTGTGAATATAAACACAGAAGTCACAAACAATATGTTGCACAATTTATTGCCTGGCATATTTCGCTGTATCTCGTCAGGTGCATACCGCAGAGTTATATATCATATGAAGTGAATAAATGAATAATTCTCTGGCAGAAAGTCTAAGACTACCGTGGGGATGACATACTCCACACTGGAACAATATCACTAGCTATTTATTTAGTATTTCAGCCAAAGTATTATGTGTCTATTCACTTGATATGACATATAGCTCTGTTCCATGCACCTAGTGAGGTACAGTGAAATATGCCAGGCCAGTAGTAGTGCCATATATTGTTGGTGGCTTCTGTGTTTGTCCTTCCAGCTTGCGAACTATTTCTCGTCTGGGCGGGCCTTTGTGCCCAATTCTTAACCCTTTGAAAATAAAGTCTGTTCCTTCATTCGTTCATTATACCAGCACTAGACAGCACACCCTGGCTGTTCACATTAGACGGGTCAATAACAACAGGGTACATGATACATTTATAACTGAACTGACAAAGTAGTTGTGCCCTATCCCTGCCCAGAGAGTGGTGCACGTTCAAACCCCAATAGAGGCATGATTTCTGCTCACCTGGATGAAGGTCACTGTAATATATGTATACGTGTTTGTGTTTGTTGTTTCTCTGCAGGATCTGAATATACGTGTTGGTTTCATTTGATACACGTAACTAATGACATGCTGAATGTGGTAGAAGTATCTATTTGTCTGGACATACAATATGTGTATGAATCTGGCTTGAAGTATCTATTTGTCTGGACATACAATATGTGTATGAATCTGGCTTGAAGTATCTATTTGTCTGGACATACAATATGTGTATGAATCTGCCTTGAAGTATCTATTTGTCTGGACATACAATATGTGTATGAATCTGGCTTGAAGTATCTATTTGTCTGGACATACAATATGTGTATGAATCTGCCTTGAAGTATCTATTTGTCTGGACATACAATATGTGTATGAATCTGCCTTGAAGTATCTATTTGTCTGGACATACAATATGTGTATGAATCTGGCTTGAAGTATCTATTTGTCTGGACATACAATATGTGTATGAATCTGGCTTGAAGTATCTATTTGTCTGGACATACAATATGTGTATGAATCTGGCTTGAAGTATCTATTTGTCTGGACATACAATATGTGTATGAATCTGGC